>PVIH01017648.1:0-41123 GCA_004025045.1 Sigmodon hispidus
GGGGGGGGGGAAGAGAAGCAAACATACTGGTCACAAGAGAAAAGTCACAATGCCAGTGACATATCTGATTGAATCTGGCATAGGCCACATGCACACACACAAAAAAAATATTTTAAAAACATCCTCCTTGTGGAATGTCAAAATTATTGATCTCAATAGAAGAGATCTATAAAGTAAAAACAAATATAAGATACAAAACCCAGTCCCATGCTTTTAATCCCAGCACTTGGGCAGCAGGTGGATCTCTGTGAGTTCAAGGTCAGTCTAGTTTACAGAGTTAGTTTCAGGGTAGTCAGAGCTACATAACAGAGAGACCCTACTTCAAAAAACAAAAACAAAACCCAAATCCTTTCTTTTATCATTTTGGTTTTGAGACAGGCTTTCATGGAACCCAGAATGGCCTCCAGTGGAGGCTAAGTGGAAACCCTCCTGCCTCCACCTCTACAGTGCTGGGATTACTGGCATGGGCCAGCATACCCAGTTTAATAAAGCATTTTAACAGTTTCATATGGAAGATTTGTTAATTTACATAAGTCAAGGAATTGTATTTTACTCTGAAAATTATATTCTTTAAAAAATATAATTCTTAAATAAATAAATATAATTCTTATGTTTAAAATGTATTGGAGGGCTGGAGAGATGGCTCAGAGGTTAAGAACACTGACTGTTCTTCCAGAGGTGCTGAGTTCAATTCCCAGCAACCACATGGTGGCTCACAACCATTTATAATAAGATCTGTTGCCCTCTTCTGTACACTGTATACATAATAAATATTTTTTAAAAAATAAAATGTATTGGGAGAGTTCAGGTGGTAAAGTGTAGCATGCACAAAGCCCTGGGTTCAATCACAGCACCACATAAGCTGTGTGTGGTGGCACATCCATAATTCTAGCACTCAAGAAGGTGAAGGTCGGAAGCTCATGGTTATTTTCAGCTATATATGGAGGCCAACACTCTCCCTCAAAAAATAGATAAGTGTGGTCAGGCATGGCAGCACATATCTTAATCCCAGCACTCCAATGGCAAAGGCAGGTGGATCACTGTGATTTTGAGGCCAGCCAGGCATATATAGAGAATTCCTGCCCATCCAGGCCTATATGGTTTGACCCTGTCTCTGCTATCAGTGGTGGTGCATGCCTTTAATCCCAGCTCTTGGGAGGCAGAGGCAGGTAATCACTGTTAGTTCAAAGCCAGGCTGGTCTATAGAGCGAGTTCCCGGACAGTCAACACTACACAGAGAAAGCCTGTCTCAACACCCAACCCCTCCAAAAGTTGACCCTATCTCAAAATAATAAATACAAAATGTTAGCCTTCTTCCACTTAAAGACACAAAGACGTAAGGAGTGGAGGCTGTTGGCAATTAAAGGGTAAATTTAAAACTGAGAGCTTGGGTTAGGGATATAGTTCAGCAGTGAGACATTTGCCTAGTGTGTGTAATCCTGGATTCCATACACAGCACCACTAGCTAAATAAATAAATAAATGTGAGGATTCCAAATGTCCTGGAATGGTTCCAAAATACGCATATATGCCATATATGCATGGGCATTATTCCCTTTGTAGGCTCATCTAGCTATAGCCCTCCTCTGAAGGGCATCTGGTGCCTAAGAAGAGACAATGAGGCTACTATGACCCCCACAGGATTCTGTCCACCTCACAATGGCCCCCTGAGGTCATACCAGAGATAACTTCACCAGTCCCTGAGCCTACAGCACAAGTCTGCTGAGGCCAACCGTGGGTGATCATCCTCGGTCCTCCCTCTGGCCACCCAGGAGGTGTGGCCCAGACCCCTACAGTGGAACCTCTGAGGGAAGCAAAAGCCAGAACACAGCTCACCCACTGTGAGAGTAACCCCGTGGATACTTCCAGCTGCCACCCTGGAGGTCCTAGCATCCAGTGCCCTTCAGCCATCCCCAGGAGAGATGCAGAGAGACACCTTGATGGTGTCACCATCTGCAGCCCCAAATGATGTGGTGGCTGTAGACCAAGATGCCAGCACATCAGCGGACCCAAGCAAGAGTGAGACTGGGTCCCACACCTCCCCACAAACCCTACGGAAGCCCAGCATGTCCAAGGTGATTCTGGGGGCTGTAGCTGACAAGGGATTGCATAGCCGAGTGTCCCTTGCTGCCTTGAAGAAAGCTGTGACCACCACCGGCTACAATATGACCCAGAACAGCTGGCGCTTCAAGCGTGTACTCCAGAATCTCGTAGAGAAAGGCATGCTCAAGCAGGTGACTGGTAAGGGTGCCTCGGGCTCTTTCTGCCTGGGCAAGAAGAAGGCCTCCAAGCCCAAGCGTAAGACCAAGAGACGCCAGTGCCAGCAAAGGGAGCGGAGGCAGAAGCCTAGGCAGCGCCGATCTGGACCACACCAGTCACCAGTAGGCTCCAGAAAGAGCCACAAAGGGCTTTCCAAGGGAGTTCATAAGGTGGCCAAAGGCTGCCGCCATTAAGGCAGGTTAGGCAGAGGTGCTTGGCTTGCCACAGCTCAGTGAAGTGGGAATAAAAGCCTAACTTATTTCATAACTGTCTTCCGGAATCTTTGGGGCTCAGAGAATGGGAAAATCACACCAGGGACTGAGGGGCACAGAGTAGGGGAGGAGGCTTTAGATAGGAGGAATCTGAGACAGAATAACAGGGGCTCGAAAAGATATGGTAGGATTCAAAGCATCAGTTAGCATTAACTAGGCCAGCCACATCCTCTAAACACGTGGAGAATCCGGGAGGGATGGAGGAGGAAGAGAGGGAGGGATGGGTGGAGGGAGGGAGGGAGAGAGGGAAGGAGGGAGGGAGGGAGGAGGAGAGGAAGATGAGGAGGAGAGAAGGAATCCACACTGGGAGCCCGTTGTCAACCCCCGTCCTCTGTACAGTGGCAGGTCCCTTGCCCTATGCCACAGTACCCTCTTCCGTGACCAGAACATATGAGAACAAGGTCAGGACATGGGCTCAACGTCCAGATAGCCCAGGGCTAAGCCTCAGAGGTCACTGCTGCTCATAGAGAGTCGAGGGTCCGATTCAACAATCTGGGGATGGAGGCTCCCCTGTCTACCCCCATCTCTGCTTTACTCACTCAGAGGTGGCCATGTCTCTCTTCAGCCTGTGAAAAAATGGAGGGGGGGGGTCAGTACCAGTCAGGCTTTGCTCCATGGTGTCCAAGAGCTCTCATGCGCTTATATTCAGAATCCCTCCTAGCTCTAAGCCAGACGGGTGGAGCCCCATCTGCCTAAAACGGGGGCCCCACATTCTTCTTACAGTTGACAATCCCATTCCCTGAGAAGTATGGCTCCCCCAGGCCCAGAGTGGTCCCGTAGATGCACCAGCCCGAAGCCATCCCTGACCAGTACACCCACCGTCCTTCACGCCGACAGCACATGACATAAGCCAGCAGCAGGGTGAGCAGCAGCGCCACCAGCAGGGGCACCAAGAGGGTGACCAAGGCATCTGCCAGGAAGTCTCTGTCTGTGGCTTCAGTGGGTGGGCAGAAGAATGGGTCATGCTCCAGGATCCCATCACCTGGAGTAGGCACCTCATCCAGGGGCTCCGGCACTGACTTGTCCACCTGTTTTGAGTCCAAAGGTGACCCAGGAGTAGTAATGGACACAGAGACACTGTCCCACAGGAGACATGGCAACCACTAACCTATCAACCCAGGTTACCACAGACCTTCTTCCTGCCTGCCTCCCCTAGCCCATCAGACTATGGGAAAACACTGGATGAAGGACCAGGATCGACCAGTTCTAGGAGAGGCAGGGATGTACAATGGTTAGTGTCGGTACTAGGTTTGGACTACTCAAGTCTAAACACTGAGTCAGGCTGGTGCTTCACTGGGGTGAATAGCCTCAACATGGCTTCTTCAGTGAATTCATAGAGGTGAGGATCTTGTGCTGAGCAGACAGCCTTCGAGGCTGTCAATGATCAGGACTACCACTTGACCCTGCTGGAGTTCTCTTTTGTTGGTGGTTCCCAGAAGCAGGGTACACCAGCAGTTTCCAGCATGGAAGTCAGGACCACTGTGGTCCCTTGAAACATCACCAAGAACCACAGTGAGCCTCTGACTACAGGCAACTTTGTTTGGTGGTATTTCCTCCAGATAAAGTTATCACAAGGATGCCCTCGCTGGAGTTCCAGCTTAGTTTTAGCTGAGCAGATCTGGGACTCAGAGCTGGAGAGTCCAGATGTGGACTGTAGGCTTTGTCGCCCTCTTGTGGCAGAAAATAGAACTCTCTCTCTCTCTCTCTCTCTCTCTCTCTCTCTCTCTCTCTCTCTCTCTCTCTCTCTCTCTCTCCCCACGTGCGTGTGTCTGTGTGTCTGTGTGTCCATGACTACAGACTGATGTTGAGACCCAAACTGACTCTATCAGATAAAAGTTGAGCTAGAGAAACCATAGATGAAGAAAACCGTAGAGCCAGGATCCCTCCTCACCAGAGATACATTGCACCAGTCAACACGGAAGTGGGGTGCCAAGGTGTCATAGCAGGACAATAGTGGAGGCTGTCCCTGAGCACAACGGGCATAGCTGGCAGGTGATGCCACCATCTTCAGGCAGGTGGAGAAGGGTGTGGCAGAGCCCACCTTGATGTATACCCTGAAGCAGAAAAGTCCCAGTCAGCAGAGTGGAAGTGGGTGGGGTACCACTCTACCGGGGAGAGGTGAAGGTGTCCTGACAGGAGACAAGGATGCGGTGGTGGCCCATGGGAAGAGACATCAGGGCCTGGAGGGAGAAGTCACAACCCCTAAGACCTGAGAGCGAGTCAGAGCACCCCACTCTTTATGTACCCCAGAAATGATAACAGCTGGATCTCATATGTCCTCATGGGGTATCAGTAAGTACAGAGTTTAGGTAATAAGGGTTTAAGCCCAAAAGGATACGGAAGGGAAGCAAAGAGAACAGATAACCATGACTAAGGCATGCCACAGGGGTAACCGGGAAATCAGGGAGATGGCTGGTTTTTGCCCACTGCCCAGTCAACCAAAAAGCCCTCCTGGTTTTCCCCCTTACCCTTCCTTCCGGCCCTCAATGGGGAGAGGGACACGGCCCCCTCGGTCCAAGGCAGAAGTGATGTTGAGCACATGGAGTGCCCCTGGCTCCCAGAGTCCCCCCAAGGCGGTGAGGAAGCGGTTAGCAGGTGTGGAGGGCAGAACTTCCTCCACATCATGGCTGCGCACCAGGAACTCAGCTTGGTATGGCAACCGGGGACCTGGGGAGGCCAAGTCAGCACCCAATTGCACCCCACAGCCTGTGTTCGGTTCCCCAGGTGCTTCCTAAACCTCCAAGTTTCCGTATTCCCCACACGATCTCTGTCCCAACAGACTATATGCAACACGGGTCTTCAATTCCCTTGCCAACTCTGCAGCCAGGGAGGGCCTGGTTAGTGCCCTGCGGCCCATGGGCAGTGACGCAGCCGAGGACAGACCTAGTCCAGAGCTGCTTTATTTATTTGCCTTGGTGTTTGCCTGGAACTGGAACTACAGACAGTTGTTAGCTGCCATGTGGGTGCTGGGAATCGAACCTGGGCCCTCTGGAAGAGCAGAGGGTGCTCTTAACCACTGAGCCATCTCTCCAGCCCCCCAGAGCTGCTTTCTAAAGCTATCAACATTATCGCTCCCCATTGCTTCCCAAAACTCTCTTTCCGGGGAAAGACTCTTCAAAATTAGCTCCAGCAGAGGAATGAGATGGAAACCGATGTACCTTCGGGATCCTCAATCAGCAGGAGCAGTCGCTCTCTAGTGGTGTCAAAGCTGTCCCGATTGTAGGCTGTGACCTAGGGGAATGGGAAGACCGCTGAGGAGTGGAGCTGGGGGAAGCTGGCCCAAATGGAGCATATGCAAATTAGATGTAAATAAACATGCACAAACACCCAATCCACTGGCAGGACTAGTCCTGGGAGGCCCCCCCAGCGGCCACCCCAGGGGGTCTGGATGTCTCTGGGCTCGCACCTCAATGACCTGGCGCCCGCGATCTTCTGGAGTAGGAGTACCATAGAGGAAGCCAGGGTTATAGGGAGTACGCTGTGTGTAGCGCAGCCACCGGGGCAGGTCTGGATGTCCCTGAAGGACAGCCGTGTAGGTGAGTCGGACGGTAGGTGGCACTGCTGTTGGGAGAAACAGAGTTGAAAAATGGAGACAGGACAGATCTGGATTGGCACATTGCAGCCCTTCTGGTCCCCGTCTCACCAATGTGTTCTGGAAGGCGCAGGAAGGTGGCATGTTCCAAGGTATGCACAAAAACACGACCCACGAGTGGGTGCAAAGTTGTCTGCTGGGCTTCGGTGTCCCTCAGTCCTGCCAGAAGACCTGTGGGGACCCCGTAAGCCCCAAACACACAGCTTCAGTCATGGGCTGGGGGTGAGAGCCCATCTCTCACAGTGCTCCTGATATTGGGAAACCTGAGGACCTCTGGCCGGCTCCAAGTGATGGGGTACAGATGCTGGTCTGCTGAATAGCTTAGAGGGTGACAAACTCCAGACTGTTGTTGGCTTTGGATTCATGGTAGGGACCTCAGCCACCTTTTTACTCTGTTTTAGGATCGTGGTGAGAGGGGACGGCTGCGTGGCTGAGAAAGGGGTATGCTGTATGTGTTCACGTTACTTGAAAAAGAACCCCATGCCGAATGTCTGAGGGTACAGGAGACCCTCAGAAAGGGATTAACTATTCTGAGGCCCCCAATTCTCAGAGAAGAACACAGGACAGGGCCTGAAATGTAAACCAATAGGAGCCCAGCAAAGTGGACTTGCTCAGGCTGCCTCCGCCTCCCCTCTTAATGCCAAATTTAGCTCGGTCTGCCAGAAGTGGTGTCCCAGCCAGCTCATTAAAGGGCCCACAACCTTTGTCCTGTCCTGCCCACCTGGGGCTCCAGGATACCTCTGCTCTCAAAATCCCCAGTGTTCATCCTCCAGAGCCCAGCTCCTAGGCCCGGGATCCTTGAGGGTCTTATTATTACCACCCCCAAATCCTGAAGGTCCTATCAGGCACCCCAGACCCCTCTTCCAAGGAACCACTACTCTTCTACCTCATGACCCCTAAATTCCACCCCCCATTCTGCCCCATCCCCCAGAATAAGATCCCCAACTTGCCCACAAGGAGAGGAATCCAAGTTAGCGCTGCCTCCATGGCTGCCCCAGCCTAGCCAGGTCTGTGAGTGACAGAGACAGGGGCCGGAGCAGAAGAGGGAGGGGCAAAGGAGGAGGTGTGTCAGAGCAGCTGGGAGCAGCCTTGCCCAGAGTGCCACCTCCTGCTGCCATTCTCGGGGTAGACACTGTCCTCATGCACAGTACCCTCTAGCTGTTTCCCGGTGAGCATAGTGGCTTTTATTTTGTGCGGGTTTCTTTTTTGATATTATATATTTGGTGCATTATTCTTTTTATTTTTATTTTTTGTTGTTTTTTGTGCACTTTTCTTGTTTCTTTTTATTATTTTGTTTTTTTCCTGCACGTAGATCTGCGTACCACCTGAACGCAGTGCCTCCCAGAGGCCAGAAGAGGGAATTGGACATCTGATACCTGGAACTGTGTACCACCTGAACGCAGTGCCTCCCAGAGGCCAGAAGAGGGAATTGGACATCTGATACCTGGAACTGAAGTTACAGACGGTTGTGAGCTGTGAAGCGGGTGCCAGAAATTGAACTCTGATCTTCTGGAAGAGTAACCAGTGCTCTTATCTACTGAGCTAGCCCCATTTTTGTTTTATGAGACAGTCTCATGTAGCCCAGGCCGGCCTGAAACTTGCTATGTAGTGAAGGTGACCTTATACAACTTATTTTCACGCCCTTGCCTCCGTCTCCTGGGTGCTGAAATGACAAGAAAATGCCACCATGCTCGGCTTTAGGCAGTGTTGGGAACTCAAACCAGGACCTTGTATATGTCAGTCAAGTACTCCATCGACTGGGCCACATTCCCAGCCTTTTTATGTTTTTGTTTTTGTTGTTCCAGAAGTGTTTTTCTGTCTAACAGTTCTGGTTGTCTTGGAACTCTATTTGTAGACCAGGCTGGCCTCAAACTCAAGAGATCTGCCTGCTTGCGTTTCCCAAATACTGGAATTAAACACATGTGCTGCCACCACCCTGGCTGCTTTGTTTTTTTGAAGCAGAGTCTTACTAGGTAATCAATGTGCCCTGGATACAGAAGTATCACCCCAGTGAGCTCATTAAAGGGCCCACAGCCCTCTTGGTTTGGCTGGTGGTACCCACCCAAGGCCGTAGGACATCTCTACCCTCAAGAGTACTACCCGCCTCCACTCCAGTCAGTATGTGTTCTTTTGCTTTTTGGATTTTCAAGACAGAGTTTCTCTGTGTAGCTCTGGCTGACCTGGAACTCCTTCTGTAGATCTGTCTGCCTCTGCCTCTCAAGTACTGGAATTAAAAGGTGTGCCACCACATCAACCCAAAATGTATTTGTTTATACATATGAGTGCTTTGTCTGCACACAAGAGGAAAGCAATGGATCACACAAGTCTACAATAATCTATAGTCTATTTGAGCTACCATGTGGGTGATGAGAATTTCAGGAAAAGCAGCTAGTGCTTTTTAAATTACTGAGCCAGCTCCTCAGCATGTTTTCTAAACCACCAATCTGGCTACTTGGACCCTCCCTTAAATTTTTAAGATTTATTTGTAGCATATGAATGATTGCCTGCATATGAATGTTTATGTATGACATGTATGCCTGGTGCCCACGGAGGTCAGAAGAGAAAGCCAGATGCCTTGGAATGGAGTAAGGACAGTGTGTGGGTGCTAGGAACTGAACCCAGGTCCTCTGCAAGAATAGCCAGTGCTCTTAACCACTGAGCCATCTCTCCAGACTCCCCGACCCCCTTTTAAATCTCAATGACTCCCATTGTCCTTGAGTTCCCAGCTCATGCCCAGTTGATGACTTTCTGGCCCTTTATCTGGCCATTTTTTCAAGAGCCATCTCTCCAGCCCTAGGTCATGCATCATAAACTGCATGATTGTAATGTAGCTAACCTCTGGGCACCACTGTGGAGAATCTACAAAAACACCAATGACAGCATGTGTTCAGCCACCTATATCATGCAGAAATGAGAAAACCCTGCCTGACTGGGGCTGGTGTGATGGTGAGAAGGACAGATGACCTGTTAGCTTCTGCGCCAAAAGTTCCTATGCATCTATGTGCACTGACCTATTCCATACCACAGCAATGTCACAAGACAGATATTACTGTAACCCCATTTTACAGTTGGTAACATTGAGGTATGTCGGTTTCTAACTTCCTCTAAAGACCATGCTGATGATGATCAAATGCTTGAAAAGTGCATAGCCCTGTGTCTAACTCCCTCCTTGAAGTACTTGATGGTGGACACCACTGAGGAAGAAATAGTTCCCCACCACTGCCAGAATGCCTCATGTGTGGCTTACCTCACCCCACCCTGAATGTCAAGGCAAGGATGTCTGGGACCAGTCTCAGGTCAGGCTTGCATTCAGGTGACTAGTGGGCAAGCTTTGTCTTTGTCTCATCCTTCTTCCCATCTGACCACCCTGTTTGTCCCTAGAGGCTCAAAATTTGCAGCGTCAGCATCCATTCAGGCTTGTACACAGGTGCTTGTATCCGGGTCACCTTGCCATCTCCTCTCCTGGAGGAGACAGGAAAGGGGTTTGGAGGCAGAGAAGGAGTGGATGCACTGAGAGTGGGCGGGGTACAGAGCTGGCAGACGGCCCTGCCTTGCCCCTGCCTCCCCGTGTGACACCCTCTCCAGATGCCTTACCGCTATTTTTGGTGACACTGGCTCACACTCTTAGCTGTGTTAAGGCAGAGTGTGCCCCAGTGTTACCAACCTACAAAGACACAAGGCCCACAGAGGCCGGCCTCCCTCGGTGGAAAAACTGTATCTATTTCCCTTCTGATATTCCCCAACAGCACCCCCATTCAGGAGAGCCAGGGACTGCCCCAGGAATCCACTGGAGGCCCCCAAAGCTCCTGGGTCATGGTTGCTGCATTATCATGCCTTCAGTCTGCTGGCATTTAGGGACTAGAAATATGTCACAGAGTCCTTAAAACTTTTCTTTCTCCAGGAAATTTATATTTGTTTTCTTTTTAGGAAACTGCAGCTGAGTGTGGAGGTACAGTCTTTCGGTTCCAGCATAAAAGAGGATCAGATCTCTGTAAGGTCAAGGCCAGTCAGGACTACACTGTAAGACCCTGTCTCAAAAAAAAAAAAAAAAAAAAGGGGCTGGAGAGATGGCTCAGCGGTAAGAGCACCGTCTGTTCTTCCAGAGGACCTGGGTTCAATTCCCAGCACCCACATGGCAGCTAACAACTGTCTGTAGTTCCAGTTCCAGGCAAACACCAAGGCAAATAAATAATAAATAAATAAAGTTTTTTTTTTTTTTTTTAAAAAAAAAAAAAAAAGGAGGGCTGGAGAGATTGTTCAGGTTGGGAGCACTTGCTGTCCTTCCAGGGAATCTGAATTCAGTTCCCAGCACCCACACAGGAACTTCAGTTCCAGGGATCCTACTAATTGTGGCATACACTCACACCCATATATACACTAAATGAAAAAAGTTAATGATTTATTTGTATTTTATGTACATTGGTGCTTTGCCTGCATGTATGCCTGTGTGAGGGTGTCAGATCTTGGTGTTACAAACTGTGAGCTGCCATATGGGTGCTTAGAACTCTTTAAGGATGTGGGTCCCCTTAAAGAGCAGTCAGTTCTATTAAATGAGCCATCTCTCAGCCTACGGAAAAAATATTTGAACGTGCACAGAGTAATAAAATGTGTCCCTATATATCTATTATCCAGCTTCAGCAACTGGCCAGTCTCTCCCAGGCTCCCTCTCCCATTAATTTTACAGGCCAATATCTCGGTACATATCTTTTAAAGATAATGACTTTCTAAACACAATCACAAAGTATTACCAGTTATCAAACTTCCGGTGTTTGAATTTCCATTCTATTGTAAATTTCATCATTATCTATTCTGTAAAACACTGACCTCAAACTCACGGCTTAAGGGATTTCCCATCTCAGCTTCCTAAGTACCTGAAACCTTAGCTCATGCCTTGGTACTTTGCCTCATTTCAGGTTTGTTTTGCTTATTTTTGAGACAGGATCTCACTTAGTTGTCCTCACTGGTCTGGAACTCATGACTCTCCTGCCTCAGTCTCTCCAAAATGATGGGATTATAGGCAGTGTATCACAACACCCCACCCCACACATATTTCCGTTTTTTTTTTTTTATAAAGCAAATTATTTGTTTGTATCAGAATCCAAATAGGTGGATCCACTTTAACTGACGGGTGGACTTAAATATTTCTGCGTTTTTACAGGCTTTCCATCATCTCCTCCTCTTTTCCTTTCTTGCATCTGTTCTCACCTCCCTCCTCTCCCTCCATGATCTGAAGAAGCAAGGGCAGTTCTGTAATTGCTCACACTCTGGGTTTGCTGGTGGCATCTCCCTGGCCTTCTTCTAGACCCCTCCCACTTCTGCATCATCTAGAGATGAAATTCTCTGAAAACTGACATCTTCTGTAGCGTATAGCTGGATTAGAGACTGGGTCGTATTGAAGTTCTTTCTTCTGCAAGCCAACTTTATAGATGGGAAACAGTTCTTCATCTGGAGGCTCAGTACGTGCATTACAGCTTTTGTTGCTCTGTCTTGCAAAATGGCGATACCCAAATCCTGACACTCTTTCATCAGCTGGAATATAGCAGAAGAGAGAGAAATTGCCTCCATGACTTGCTTTCCAGGTGGCACACAGTTCTTTTTTTTTTTATTTAACTTTATTTATTTATTTATTTGCCTCGGTGTTTGCCTGGAACTGGAACTACAGACAGTTGTTAGCTGCCATGTGGGTGCTGGGAATCGAACCCGGGTCCTCTGGAAGAGCAGAGGGTGCTCTTAACCGCTGAGCCATCTCTCCAGCCCCGGTACACAGTTCTTAATAGGAAAGGGTTAAAAGCTCGATTAATCCCATATCTAAATTTACTCGTTTCAAAATAATGGATTGATCCCCCACATCCTCTAAACTGGCCAATTAGCATCTTTGAATATGCTAGTAGTATAGTCATTACTTTAAACATATTTGATTACTTCAATCCATCACAAACAGCATCCCTCCTGGTGTTCAGGGTGTTCCATCTTTAATTGATTTATTTAGTCCTCATCAGACAGAGCAAGTGGTACGGGATAGGTCAGGTCTCTCTCAGCTTTACCCCTGTAAGCTTAGCTGGAGCTTCCCCCTGCTCCCGGCCCCACCAAGTCCTGCCCTTTGCTAGCACCCCCATCAGCGATCATTTCTCCAGTTTTTTGCCATCTGTCCAACCCAGAGAATGTTTGTTGAAAGAATAAATGAATGAATGCATCATCTCTCCAACAGTCTCACTCTATTCTAGTCTCCCCTTTGACCTCGAAGGGGCATATTTCTTTATCTGCATCCGAAACGCATATTATACGTCTTTGTGAGGGACAAAGGAAAGGCGTGCTCATCACATCATTGTGATCTTATTCTCGCTTCTGCCTGCCAGACTCCACCCACATCTTTCTCCCTCCTCTGCCCCGCCACCCCCCCAGAACAACAACAAAGAGTGGTGGCTGGGTCAGTCCACCACCAGAGGGCGCCTTCCCAGGCTCCAGCACTCCCTGCGCTTGCGCTGCCTAAAGACTGATCTGTGAGAGCAGAGCTGGGAGGAGCGAGGCCTGCGCATCGCCCACTTCCAGGCTGGGAAGTACCACCACAGGGCATGCGTGCTGGACCCGACTATTAGCCAAGCGACACAAGAGGACACCCAAGACCACGAGCCTATAGCGTGTGTCGTCCATTTCACTGTCCAGAAAATGTACTTCCTTACAGAGAGAAGGACTCATATAGGGTAGGTGGTTGGAAATAATGCTCACCCACCCATCATCGGTCAACACTCTGGTTTCCAAGGGCATTTTCTATTCCCCACCAACCTCACAGACATTTTAGGGACACCAGTCTGAAGGGCTAGTACATCTTCCTGACCCCCTTATTTAATTTCTGTTCTGTCTTATTCTTGAAAAGGGTTTTGGAGAGGCCCAGGCTGGCTGTGTAGCTAAGGATGACCTTGAATTCCTGTTCCTCTATGGTGGTGCTGCAGAATGCCCAGGGCTTTGAGCATGGGAGACAAGCACTCTATCAGCTCAGTGGAATCCCCTTTCCATAAGTGAACTTCAGGTCCCCAAGGGGTGACCAGCAAGAACATTAAAACTGGAGTGCCAGACTGTTCTTGAACAAATTTCTTCTATTACAAGAGAAGCAGAGAAGGGGCGCCTTGGCCATTGTCAGTGGGATATTTCCTCTCTAAAGTGGAGGTTAAAAAAAAGAAAATAGAGGGTAAAGTGCTTTGTAAACTATAAAGCTCGGGAGAGAAGATGGTGTCTTTCACTTTTATAACCCATAGTGTAGAGCAACAGCTGGCCAGAGCAGCCCATCGGCAGGATTTAAGAACTGGAAGAGGTCAGCTTTATCTATTTATTTATTTGGTCTTTGTTTGGGGGGAGAGGGTTTCAAGACAGGGTTTCTCTGTGTAGCCCTGGCTGTCCTGGAACTCGCTCTGTAGACCAGGCTGGTCTCAAACTCAGAAATCCACCTGCCTCTGCCTCCAGAGTGCTGGGATTAAAGGTATGCACTACCACCACCTGGCCATATGCACATAATTTTTAAAAAATAAAACAGTTTAAAAAGGATAAGGAAGATAAAAGAGTCATTATCGCTTGCATCTTTATTAGGTAAATTATTTATGGAGAAAATATAAGACAGCTTAGATTCTTCAGGCAGATAGATGTGTGTGTGTGCGTGTGTGCCTGCTTCCTGTGGGGGCCAGATGTGTATTTCAGATATCTTCCACTATTTATCACCACCTTTTTTGAGACATGATCACTCACTAAACATAAAGCTTGCTGTTAGGATTAGATTGCTTAGGCAGCAAGGCTCCTGGAATCTGCCTGTCTCTGCCTTGGAGCATGCCTCCACACCTAGCTTGCCGCCACGCCCATCTTGCAAATGCACACTGGGGATCCAGTCTCAGACGCTTCTTCCGGCTTACAAGTTCTTTATTGGGCCTTCATCCCAGCCTCCATGTTACTGGAATTATTATAAAGGCCCTTGGCCAGGTTGCTGGGCAAAGACCAGAATCTACATACAAATGAAATAGAAAGTTCAGTGTTTCTACAGATTAACAATCACTCATTAGGAAATTTAAGTTTTTAGTCAGGTGATAGTAACATATGACTTTAATCCTAATGATCAGGAGACAGAGGCAGGAGATCTCTCTGTAAGTTTGAGGCCAGTCTGTTCTACAGAGCTAATTCCAGGAGGCTACACAGGGAAACCCTATCTTGAAAAACAAATAAATAAATATAAGAAATATGTAAATTTCATAAGATTTTTCTTGTTGTTTTGAAACAGGGTCTCTCTACGTAGCCCTGCCTGTCCTGGAACTCACTACATAGACCAGGATGGCCTTAAACTCACAGAGATCTGCCTGCTTCTATTTCTGAGTGCTGGAACTAAAAAGGCATGTGCCACTATACCCAGCTTACAAAATATTTATGAAAGAAGCACTGTACACTAGTCTAAAAGGAATACATGCGGAGAGGTAGAGATGGGGTTAGTTGAAGTTTGAGAATTCTCATGGTCATGCTCGAAGACTATTCTCCCCACATCCATCAGTTGATTCTATGAATGCCCAATAGAGATATCAACAGAAGCTTCAGAGTGAGACAGACTGATTCAGAGCCTCATACAGAGCAGCAAATGGCCAAGAAAGTGGTGGACCATTCAGAAGAAGAAAGTGGATCTGCCCCAAAGAGACACCAAGACTTTCTTTGAAAGGGATAGTAATTAAAACAATGTGGTATTGGTGCTGGGCTGGACAAAGAGATCAATAGAAGAAAAGTGCCCAGAAATGGAGCCAAGTGTATGTGGGGATTTGATTTATGATGGGGGAGGCACAGCACCTCAGTGAGAGAGAACAGTCTATTCAGGAAAAAGTGTTGGGACAATTGACTTTCATATGAAACCTCTCTACACCATCCATAAATATTAATTCCAGATGAATTAAAGATCTAAAAGTGAAAAACAAAACTTTAAAATAAATTAGGAGGAAATGTAGGCAATGTGAGAATAGGAAAACAGCTCTTACATAAGAGTCACAGTTTAGAAAAGATTGATTTTTATTATATTACTGCCCTCCAAGCCTCTATTATAAAAATGACATTATGAACAAAATAAAAAAAAAAAAAACAAGGAACAGCCTGGGTGGCAATGTTGGGGACACATAAAACAGATAAAAAGTTAGTATTCAGAATATAGAGAGACCTCCCAGAAATCAGCCCTCTGGATGCTAATGCAGAAGAATAGGGAATTCTAAGCCAGCCTTAGCTATGCAGTGATGCCTGATCTCAAAACACAGGGCTGAGGGATGCAGCTCAGTGGTAGAATGCTTGCCTAGCATGTGCCAAGTCAATCCCCAGCACTAAAACTAATTTTTTTCTTTTGGTTTTTAAGACAGAGTTTTTCTATGTAGCCCTGGCTGTTCTAGAACTCACAGAGAGACCTGCCTACCTAGGCCTTTAATTCCACTACCACCACCACCTGGCTTAAAAATAATCTTGTAAAAAGAAAAGACGAGGGCATGGTGGTATATGCAGATAGCTGATCTCTTGAGTTTGAGGCCAGCCTAGTTTACACAGTGAGTTTGAGGCCAGCTGAAGGTACACACAGCAAGACCTTATTTTTCCTTTAAAAAAAAAAAAAGCCATATATTAAGTACATCCTAAATGGCATCATGGCGTCATTTCTCTTTTCCATCATAGAACACTGAACTGAGTGCGGCTATCAGGCTTTGGGAGATGGATGGCTGTTCCCTAGCCTCATCCATGACTATGGCTGGTCAAAATGCCCAAGCCGTGGTTGTTTTTCGCATGGACAGGACACATACAGACTTCTGGTCATGAATCACGAAAAGAAGATTATTTGATGGGAGGGAAGAGACTCTAAAATAAAAGGCATCCACCGCTGTCTTCTGCCTACGGGCATCTCCACACTGTGTCTTGCTCAAAATACCTGGAGTTGAGGCAGCAGTCTTGGAGCCACTGAGGCTGGGGCAGCTTAAGAGGCAAGCTAACATCTTAAGTGTTAGCAAATGAGCGACATTTACCCTCCTGAAAGGAACGTGTGGAAAAGAGAGATGTGCATCCTGATGTCCCAGTTGAGTCTCTGAATTCTCTAGGAGTCTCTAGGATTTCTCGATATGGAAGATAACCTTTTGCTCTAATCAATCCCTCACCCCTCTCTTCACATGTGTGAGTTTATAAGTGTGTCAACCAGAAGGCATCCCCATATCCCTCCCCCCTTAAAATTACTTACTTTATTCCATGTGGATAAATGTTTTGCTCACATGTATGTCTGTGCACCACGTGTGCGCCTCATGCCTACCGAGTTCAGAAGAGAAGTCTTTGAAACTAGAATTATGGATGGTTGTGAGCTACCATATGAATGCTGGGAATTGAACCCAGGTCCTCTGAAAGAGCAAGAAGAGCCGCTAACCACTGATCCATCTCTCTAGCCATCACCCATCTCATTTTTGGAGACAGAGACTCTCACTGGAATGTGGGATTTACTATCTGGGCTAGGCAGGCTGGCTGCCGATGCTCATCTTCACTTCTGCATCACTAGGGTTAAAAGTATGCGCCACTACTCCAGCTTTTAACAGGGGTACCCCTACATGAGGCATTTTATAGTGTTCATCAAAAGCAACTATAGGATAGCTAAGTGATTTATCCAGAGGAAACTCAGATGGACAAAGAACCCAGGAAACATGCTTTACCTCTGTCAGGGCATATACTTTAAGTTGGGCTATGTCATATCCATCAGAGTAGCAAAAAGAAGTCCCAGGTGGGAACATAGCCATGTAGTAAAGCATCTACCCAGTAGGTATAAGACCCTGGTTTTGATGCCCTACACTGAAAAAAAAAAAAAAAGGTAAAAAGCCCAACAAGAGAATTGGGCTTGGTTAATAAGATGTAAGCATGAGGATCTTGTAAGCATGAGGATCTGAGTTTGATCCCCAGAACTTTAATTTTTAAAAAGTGAGGGAGGGGGATGGTGGCACATGTTAGTAATCCATACTGGGGAGGTGGAGACAGGAGAATCCTGGGTTTCACTGTCCAGTTAGTCTAGCCTAACCTATGAGCTACAGGCCTATCTCAAAAGAAATGGATAGCCTTGGTGGAAATGACAATGAGTTTGTCCTCTAGACACCATATCAGTACAAACACCCATCATGTACATACACAAACACACAAACACAAGAAAGTATAGTAATACACCCCTTTAATCCCAGCCTAGGAGGCAAGTGCAGGCAGAACACTTTGAGCTTTTGGCCAGCCTAGACTAGATAGTGAGTTCTGGCTAAGCCAGAGCTTGAGACCTTGCCTCAAAAAGGGGGGGTGGGGGTGCAAATGTTGGCAAAATGTGGTCTTGGACAGTTGCTGGTATAGGAAGAAGGGTGGAGATTCATCAGCTATAGAGAACATCTTGGCAGTTACAGCCAAGTTCAAAGTTCAACCACCCAAACAAAAGACCCAACTTTCTGCTTGTAACATCTTGAATGGGTTCAGATAAAATCCTAGGATGGGTCAAGGCAACCCTGTTCAAACAGCCAAAAAGAGATACCACCCAACACTGTCAGAACTAGCAACAACCACATTGTTATTTGATAAAATGATAAACATAAGATGTACGACCACATAGGAACCCACTGTCAAAAGTCTTGGGTGGCAAAGGTACAAACAGTGTATACAGTATTTGTTATTGTAACGTAGGCTGTAAAGACTCAGAAAGCACGACTGTGTCATGAATATGAAAACACATGGGGAAAAGTTAAGATTGCAGGCTGGCACTCGCCACAATTTATGTAAACCCCAGTAAAAATAAGCCAGGCACAAAAGGACAGATTCTGTATGATGCTTACATAAGATACCTAGAGAAGTCAAGTTCACAAAGATACAAGTGGTTGCCAGGGACAGCAGGGGGAGGGAATTGGGAGTTACTGTGCTTGGAGACAGTTTCCACTGGAGGAGAAGATGGATCACCTTTGCAGTTTGGTTTGGGTTTTTTTGTTTGATTGTTTTTTAAGGACAGGGACTCCTCACTAGCCCCAAGTAGGCTAGGGTACCTGGCCTGTAAACCCTCAAGGGCTCTTCTCTTTCTGCCTCCCTAGCTCTAGGATCACAAGCATGGGCTACCACACCTGGCTTGATTTTCACTTGGGTTCTGGGGATAAACATCAAGGACTTATATAGCAAATACTTCACTGACTGAGTCACCTCAGCAGCCTCCCAAATTAATTAATCACTTATACAGACAAACCTGAAGCAAACACAGGCATTTGTAATTCTGCTCTGATGCCGTTTTCTGCCTTGCCTTGTTTTCTAAGAAAAATTTCAAACTAAAAGGAAGAAGAAAAAAATATTAGAAAATAGAGTTTGGTGAAGGAAAATTACCCCAGAGTAACAAGAGTGCTTGTATGTTTCCATTCTCTGCCCCTCACCCTGGCATTGGAGAGACTGAACCTGTGCCAGGTGCCATGGGAACCCAACAGAGCCTGGTGGAGCCAGTCAGGCAGGCAAAGGCCTATGGGAGGAGGTGATTCTGAAAGATATCTCTTCATTGCACATGGTCCAGGAAGCAGATGAAAAAATAAAAGCCATCAAAAACACAGAAATGTGAGTTCTCAGCAGTTGGAGCAGGCAATAGAAACTCCTTGGATTTGCTGATGACAAAATATATTGCCTAATCTTTTCTCTTATTTCTTTTTTTTTTTTTTTTTCTCCCTTGACCTCTCTGCATGTCTCTAGAGCTCCATGGCTACAACTACGACATTGCAAAATACATATTTACAGGCTCCTCGAAGCCCCGCTAAATATAGGCTTTCCTTTAAAGCAACGGAAGATTTGGAGAAATGTTTGCTGTGTCCCACCCCTACACCCAACACAGACACACACACACACACACACAGATGCCTCCCCAGTCTCTAAGAGGTGTGTAAACTTTACAAGGGGGGGCTACAGTACAGTGTGAGAAAAAAGCCAGAAAAAAAAATATGCAGTAGTAATCTCCCAGCTGTGGCAAGGACCCCGAAGTTGTTCTTCCTACTGGTGCAATGAGAGACCTGAGGCACATCAAGAGGCAGAAATTAAAGACCCCTTGAGAAGTTTAAAAGGGAGGCAATCTTCAAAAAATGATCGGAGGCAGGGGATATAGCTAAGCAATAGAATGCTTACTTACCCGGCATGCTTTGAGGTCCCGGGATTCACTCTCCACCACAGCAAGAAGAAACAATTCAGAAAGATTTGGAGGAGCCATGGACAGAAATGCTTACATACCAGAGTTTCATATAATGGACCTTGATAAGAAAGCAAAGGCCCGGGGCTGGAGAGATGGCTCAGCGGTTAAGAGCACCGTCTGCTCTTCCAGAGTACCCGGGTTCGATCCCCAGCGCCCACATGGCAGCTAACAACTGTCGGTAGTTCCAGGCAAACACCAAGGCAAATAAGTAAATAAATAAAGTTTTTTTTTAAAAAAAGAAAGCAAAGGCCCAATATCTCCTGAAAACAGACTTGAGCTGCAGACTCCGCGCTCATTCTCAGCCACACACCTGCCCACATTCCTGCATGTGCAGCCCTCATGCATGCTCCCAAACACGTGCCATAGGGGCAGCCCACACTCTGAGCACCTCTGTTTTTCCAACTCAGGATCTATTTAGTGCCCTCAGCAACTCCTTGAGGTTGGTAATATTTATTGTCTCCAGCTTACAGATGAAGAAATTTGGCAAAGTCCTTGAGCTTGGGGTTCTAAAAAAAAATGGCCGGACTTCAAAGTCCTGTTTTATTCTGTGTGACACGGCAGGTTGTTGTAAATGGTTTCTGGCCAGACTTTCCCACCTGACCCCAAGGTTCAGTCTAACTCTCGGCCCTGCTTTGCCTCAAATAATAATACACAGGCTTATATTATCTTTACGATTATTGACCTAGGGCCCAGGCATATAATTTGCTAGCTCCTTCATCTAAACTCAACCCATCTTGTTCACCTGGGCAGCTCACTACCTTTTCTCAGAGCAGCATTTCCTCTGCGTCTCTTGGCAGCTCCGGTGACACCTGTGTCTGGTGTTTGTGTCTGCTCTGAGATGTTCCTGAGTTTTCTTAGCCTTGTAGCCCCACCCACACTTCCTGTTTGCCTTTGGCCAATCAGCTTTTTATTAAACCCATAGACGGGACAAATATTTACAACATTACCAGCATAATCCTACGACTGCAGGTAGGAGACTCCCAGGGTCATCCATGGTCAGAAGATTTCAGACATTCAAGTTGAGCTTGTTAGTAATTACACAGAATCCAAAATGACTAGCCCAAGGCCATCTAGCAAATAGGTGGAGCCAGGCCTCAATTGAGACCTGCAGAACCCTAGCTAGGCCTCTAAAACTGTGACCCACTGCTGGGTCCTTCCCGTTCCCTGTGACTAGGTTATCCAAGGGTCTCTAACCCTCTCAGGCACCACCATGCTGGAGGTGAGCCCTCCTATTTGAAAGTGTGGGGACACAAGCATATCCTCTTTGGATCCCAAAACTAGCTCAAGGCCCTGGCCAATAATATAGAGGAATTGGGGTAAGTGTTATGGACTTACCATAGATCAGACCAAGGACAGCTTCTTCCATGACAGTGGGCAGGGGGGAAAAAAAAAAAAAAAAAAAAAAAAAACCTACTTTCAGAAGGTTCTCAAAGGCCCAGGGCCGGGAAGAGCAGCCAGCCTTGGCACCCAGCCCATGCCTGAGCCCAGGGTGCTGAAGGCTGGGAACTTGAAGGCTGGGATCTTATCACACATCAGCTTCTCCTTGCCCATCTTCATCACCACTTTGTTGTCAAACCTGGCATTTAAAGGCAGCGAGCCTCCAGGCACGATCACCCAAGTGTACCTTCCCACCAAAGGGCCCTCATCAGATGGGATGTGAGAAAACCAGGAAGGGCTTGGCCAGGAGAGTGGGAAGACTGTTGCTGCCCATTGCAGTGCCCATCATCTAGCCATTGCTAGGAAGGCTTCCTCTTTCCCTACACTTGGCAACTCTCCCAGGCCTCAGTTTATCCCTATCAGAGCACAAAAGAGATATGAGACTTCTGCAAAGTGGCACAGCCAACCCCTGAATCCTGGCTCAACTCTGGGGACCACTCCACCTCCAGGCCGATCCAGGGCAAAGGAATGGAAGGAACTTCCATCCCAAGGCCACCAGGTACAATAGCCATAACCTCAAAGTTTTCTCTACATGGGCCCTAGGGAGACCCAAAGTTTTAAATTATTCTGGGATGCCCAACAGGAGGGACTAGGTGAACATTGTGACCTGAGGAATGAAAGTGTAGCTCAGAAGGGCAGGGACAAGACAGAGGAGGTGTCACCATGTGCCCCACCCATCTCACAGGCACACTGTGTGGTACCTCACTCCAAGAAAAAAGTGATGGTAAAGCAATTATCACTCACTCCCTTAAAGGTCCTTCCGAAATTCCAGACTGGGTGTTGCTCTGCCATCTAGGAGCCCAGGAAATAATAATCTCTACTTATTAGCCTCAGTGACCCAAGCTCAGTGCTCAACTTTACCTTCTGACATTTCTAAGCCCTTAAAGGGGTCTCACTCTGAGAAATCACCAGACAGGGAGACCTAAGGATAACATATTAAATCCAGTTCATCTTAAATTTCTGCCAAGGATATTGGGGGAAGGGGCCAACAGCTGGTTCTCTATCCCTCCACCCATCTGGCACCTAGTGTGGGCACAGACCCCTTGGGCCTGGACCAATAAAGATGACTCACCACGAAGGGTGTGGGAGATTCTGGGCAGAACACCCAGGGACCTGCGCCCTCCCCCAGTCCACACTGGAGCTGTAAGGACGCTCTGCACAAACCCTAACGAGCAATGGAGTGAGCAGCAGAGCATTGCCCTACTATCACAGTGGGAATTAGAGATATAGCTCAGTTGCGAGAGTGCTTGCCCAGCATGCCGAAAGCCCTGGGTTAGATCCTAGGAAAAGTAATAGCTCAAGCCTGCAATTCCAGCACTCAGGAGGTGGAGGCAGTTGGATCAGAAGTTCAAGGTCATCCTTGGCTACAATGGCTAGTTCAAAGCCAGCATGGGATACTCCAGATTTTGTCTCAAAAAACACACAAACAAAACCACCAACCAACTGCCATAGTGTGTGTGTGTGTGTGTGTGCGTGTGTGCGTGTGTGCGTGTGGTCAAATGAGACTTATAAATTGTGAGTAAGTCCTAAAGCTTGTTTAGGAAAGAGGGCTTTCAGGAAGGATGAGAAGGTGAGGAGGCACCTGGATGGCTTCTTTAGCCTGCACAGATCAGCAAGTGCAGAACTGGGGAGGCGGAAGTCTCCTTTCTGCTGTGCAAAAAATGTAGGGGCATCTGAAAGCCTGAGGTCGGCTCCAGACCAGAGCCAAAATCTTCCCTCTCCTGGCACACTACCCCAGGGAGCCAATCCAGTGGTTCTTGGCTCCTCCTCATCCCAATCTTTCAGGGTTCCCAGGCGGTTTCCCCACGTCCCATCCCCCACGCACAGCTCTTTTGCACGTGCTATGGGTTAGTGTCCCACAAAACCCACACACCGAGAATGGAAGGGTAAGAGAGCTCCCTCCACCAGCTCAGCCGGGCCAACGGGAGACAGGAGGAGAACGGGAAGACGAGGAAGAGGATGGAGGGGAAGAGGGCGGGGGAGGAGGCTGAGGCCGCAGGAAGGCCTGAGATGCAGGAAGCAGCTGGGGGGGGGGGAGGCTTTGTGCCTGAGTTGTTTTCTGGGTCCTAGTGTCCACTGTGTTCGTCAGTTCCTGGGCTCTACAGACTGTAGAAACACGGTTAGACCTATTGGATGGATCCTCACGGGCAATTGTGGAGGGATAAAGGGCAACACTAGGCTCCTTGTTGTGTGTGTGAGGAACTCTAAAGAACTGAATTTTTAAGAAAGAATTTGTAGGACACACACACTTTTTTGTTTGTCTGTCCCGGTCCCGTTCCCCCCCACCCCCACTCCCCCCACCTCCGCCCCAGACAGGGCTTCTCTATGTAACAGCTCTGGCTGTCCTTGAACTTGCTCCGTAGACCAGACTGGCTTTGAACTCACAGAGATCCCCCTGCCTCTGCCTCCTGAGTGCTGGGATTAATGTACCATCACTGCCTGGCTGAGTGCTCTCTCTCTCTCTCTCTCTCTCTCTCTCTCTCTCTCTCACACACACACACACACACACACACACACACACACACACTTGCACACAATGACCAGAATCCTTTAAATCTGAGACCCAAGCCAGAACTCTTAATAGGGAAACTTTGGCCCTAGGCCCCATAGAATCATTCCTTCCAACTTCCCCCAACACCCTCCCAACCCTTCCTGTTTGGAGAGATAGGAGATTTCTGGCAGGTTATGAAGACCAGGCTTCGATATCCCTCCTGAAGCATGGAAAAAGTGGGCAGGTGAAGAACATCACCTCAAGGTTTCCAAAGGCGAAAGGCAGCTTTGGAATTCTGCCATGTGGGTGATGTGCTTCCCACCCTCTATTCCATTTCTCCATTTCTCCTCAGCTCCACAATTACTGGGCCAAAGTTTTACATCCTGGGAGGTGAAAAAAAATTCTCTATGGGGAACTGTTAAAATGCAGACTCCTAGGATCTGCCTCTGAGAGTCACTGCGCCAAGTTTGGAAGGAGGTAGAAATATGTGCTTTGACCTAGCACCCGACAGTTTTGGTGCTGATATCCTGAACACTCTAGGGGCCTTTTAGGGAAAGATTTAGGGTCACAGAACCTCTTCACATGGCGGGGAGGATCAGATGAGCCGGGAGACAGCTGTGTCTGGCTAGTTCCCCGCCCCCAGGGTTAAATGAGGGTACGCCTATGTGGGCTGAGAAAAGCTGCCGAGTTTGGGATGGGAGGGTTGGAGAATAATAGCCAAGGTCCGAGGAGCTGCGGAAGGCTGTACGCCAGCTAGGACTCGGAGAGCCCAGGCCACGGGGTGGAAGGGAAGGGGCGGGCTCACAGGCTCCGGCCCCGGAAATCTGATCCCTTTAGGACCCAGTGGTGCCAGTCCCCCAGCGGCGGCGGCGAGAAGGACAGCCGCTCGGTCTCCGGCAGCCGCGGTTCGGGTTGAGCTAGAGAAAAGACCGAGGCTCGGGGCGCGGGGGGGAGGGAGGGAGGGAGGGAGGCGAGGAGGAGCGGCCCGGGTCAGAGGAGCAGCGGCGGGCGCGGGGATGCCGGGCACCCCGAGAGCCAAGGCCACCGGCCGGAGTAGGGGGCGCCCGCGCCGCCAGCCCCGTTGACACCGCCTCGGAGGATGTGAGCCGGCGCCGCGGCCGCTGCTTCGCGGGCTGGGCGCGCGGTCCCAGCGGCTCCAGCCTGCCTCCGCTTCTCCAATTTGGGTGGGGGTGATCGTACCAGGCCGTTGGAGCTTCCGAAGGGGGCTGGCTGTCTTTGGCAGCTTGGTTGGGGGAGGCGACCCACACAGGGCGCTCGGAGATTTTTTTTTTTTTTTTTTTTTTTTTTCGAGCTGGGTTAACTGTTTTTTGGCAGCTTGGTTTCTGGGGGACTCTATAAAAGGCCTTTCGGGATTTCTTTCTTTGGGGGGAGGGGGCGGTGGTCCCGACTTGGCCAGCCGCCTGCTGGAGGGGGGCAGTGGGGAGCGGGGGGATGCGAACCTGGCTCCCCCCACCATGATGAAGACAGAGCCTCGGGGGCCCGGGGGGCCCCTCCGGAGCGCCTCCCCGCACCGCAGCGCCTACGAAGCGGGCATCCAGGCACTGAAGCCTCCCGATGCGCCCGGGCCCGACGAAACACCCAAGACGGCCCACCATAAGAAATATGGCTCCAACGTTCACCGCATCAAAAGTATGTTCCTGCAGATGGGCACCACCGCGGGGCCGCCGGGTGAGGCGGGAGGCGGCACAGGCATGGCCGAGGCCCCGCGGGCATCCGATCGCGGCGTGCGCCTGTCCCTGCCGCGGGCCAGCAGCCTGAACGAGAACGTGGACCACAGCGCCCTGCTCAAACTGGGCACCAGTGTGTCTGAGCGCGTGAGCCGCTTCGACTCCAAGCCCGCGCCCTCGGCGCAGCCGGCTCCGCCGCCGCACCCGCCGTCCCGGCTGCAGGAGACGCGGAAGCTGTTTGAACGGAGCGTCCCCGCGGCCTCGGGTGGCGACAAGGAGGCCGCGGCGCGGCGACTGCTAAGGCAGGAGCGCGCCGGCCTGCAGGACCGGAAGCTAGACGTCGTGGTGCGCTTCAACGGCAGCACCGAGGCGCTGGACAAGCTGGATGCTGACGCCGTGTCGCCGACGGTCAGCCAGCTCAGTGCGGTCTTCGAGAAAGCCGACTCGAGGACCGGCCTTCACCGTGCGCCCGGGCCCCCCCGAGCTGCGGGAGCGCCCCAGGTCAACTCGAAGCTGGTCAGTAAGCGATCGCGGGTGTTCCAGCCACCGCCACCACCTCCTGCCCCATCGGGGGATGCCGCGACCGAGAAGGAGCGTGGCCCTGGTGGGCAGCAGCCCCCCCAGCACCGAGTGGCCCCTGCCCGACCTCCGCCTAAGCCGCGGGAGGTGCGCAAGATCAAGCCGGTGGAGGTTGAGGAAAGTGGGGAGTCTGAGGCCGAGTCGGCTCCCGGGGAAGTGATCCAGGCCGAGGTGACCGTCCATGCAGCCTTGGAGAATGGCAGCACCTCGGCCACCGCAGCCAGTCCCGCACCCGAGGAGCCCAAGGCCGAAGCGGTCCCCGAGGAGGAGGCACCGGAGAGGGGGGTGGAAAATGGCCGGGCCCCGGACGTGGCACCCGAGGAGGTGGATGAGTCCAAGAAGGAGGACTTCTCAGAAGCGGACTTGGTGGATGTGAGCGCCTACAGTGGACTCGGGGAGGACTCTGGGGGCAGTGCCCTGGAGGAGGATGATGAAGAAGAGGAGGAGGACGGTGAGCCCCCCTATGAGCCGGAATCAGGGTGTACGGAGATTCCCGGTCTTTCAGAGGAAGAGGACCCGGCCCCGAGCCGGAAGATCCATTTCAGCACCGCTCCGATCCAAGTGAGTGATCCCCCCTCGGCCCCCCGTGCTGCCCCTGCCACGTGCCAGTGGTCGCCCCCGCCCAGACATCCTGGTTTGGCAGGCTGAGTCAGCCCCTGCCACCCAGCCGGGTTCCCAGAAGTTCCCACACTGAGGGGGGCGTGGGGAGCTTCCAGCTGTTTGTCAGAGTGGGAGGGTTTTCAGGTCTGTGATTGGGAAGGTGGCCTGCTGCGACCTGCCCTCGGGTTCCTAGTCTGCTGCCCCGCCCAGCATCCCGCCCTGTCCCACGCCTACTCTGGGACACCTGCTCCCTCTTCCTCCCCCAGACATTCTTTCTTCCTGAGGCTGCCAGAGGCTGGGACTTGGCTGGGCTGAAGGGGTGTGGGACATGTCCTCGGGATACTGTTCCTCCGAAGCTCTACAATCGGGAGAGAAGGATGGGGGGGCTTAGGGGAGAGAAAGGAGCGAGGAACTTCCCAAAACAAAGATACCGGGGCTGCGGTCCCTCCCTGCCAGTACCCCCACCCCAACTTTGCAGAAGTGAAAAAGGAAGCAGACTGTAAGAATGAGCTGGGCCATGGTCTTGTGACTGGGGCCGGGGAATAGACCCCACACCTCCGGCTCTGTGCTGGGCCAGCTTCTCATGTCCAGGGTTGTACCGGAAAGGGACATCTTATGTGGCTCTTGTAGGAGTAGGCGTTCTGCAGACGCCACAGGAAGAGGGTGGTGGGTCTGGGAGTTCCCTTAAGGTGCCTGGCAGACTTACATGCCTATAGCCTTAAGATCCTCCCCCTTTCCATATTCTCTGTACTTTGAAAAAGAGAATGGTGGCTCACTTGGGGGGTTCAGCCCCCTTATCTCTAACAGCACTGTTGGTGATAGTTTGTGAGCTGTGCCAGTCTTCTGAGTAGCGGTGATAAAGAAAAGATGTCCCCTGGGGAGAATTGAGAACAGACCACTTCCATTTCCCACTACCCTCTGAGCTCAGCTGGCCCATTTCTGCTTTGATGGGCTTTTCTTCCCAGCCTGTGCTCTCCTGTGTCCAGCACCTGGCCTGCCCGGGGCTGGACTTTCCTTGGCCTGGACTCTGCCCCTCCTCACCCTCCCCAGACAAACCCCATGTGTGTGCTTGCTGTTTCCATAACTACTCCTGGACACCAAAGCTGCCCAGGTTTCTCCCACCCTCCGCCTCCTCTGCTCTCCCAGGCGGGCAGAGATCTGAAAGGTTAAGGGTGACCATCCTCCTCTCCTCCCTGCCTGGGAATTTGGAAGAATTCTCCATCCCCTGTTCCTCTGGTGGGATCAGGAAGAAGCAGAGGCTGTGGTGTTCTTGGGAGGGTGTCATAGGCCATTGACCCATTCCCATGGGTTCTTTGAACAGCCCCATGCCCTCATAGAGAGAGAGTGTGGTCTGGGCCTCTGTCTATATCTGACGCCTTACCCTGATTTTTTGGTAAAAAATAGCACATGATTTGGAGCAGTGCTCTGGACTCCCTGGTGACTATGAAGCAAGCTGGCCAGTAGCGTGAGAGCCAAGGCAGTGCAGAGGCTGACTGCTGGCCTTCCCCACCCTGGCCCAGGGCCCCAGGCTTTTCTCCACTGCCCCTGCCATACTGATTCTGAAGCCAGGGTTCTCTGCCCTTCCCTGACCCAATTGTCACCATTATGGAGGTTGAGGTATCTGCTCAGGGCAGAGAATACAATTTCAAACTGTCAGCTGAGGAGACAGCTGAGCCCAGGACCTTCTGACAGCAGGAGGGACCAGTGGTCTGAGGCCTCCCTGGGACTCCTGCAAGGGGCCAGCTGCAAAAGATGAACAGGTTGTAGACAGAAAATGAGGTCCAGGTCAGTGTTGTGGAAGCCAAGAGGAGCGTGTGTGATGGGAAGGAGGGAGGGGTTAGTTGATTTGGTGAGGACTAGAGGATGCTGTCTCCTGGGCGTAGGATAAAGGCCAGAGGCTCAGATGAAAAAGTGGGCCAAGGCCAATTTGCTGACCCAGACTTATGCCATTTTTTTTTTTTTTTTTTGTCCTAAAGCTTGGAATACCTTTGCAATGAGGACAGAGTTACTAATGACCCACCTATTATAGCCCAGCTTAAATTTGGTGCCTTCCTGCCCTGCTACTGGCTAACCAACCTCTTGTGACCTTGGGTCATGGATCATATGTGCAATAGGGAGCCTGTTGCTTCAAGGGCCTGGAACTGCTGACCTCTTGCCAGATGTTGGAGAACAGTGCATTGGCCACTGCACAGTAGCTGGAGGATCGTTAAGGACCTGATCCTGAATGTCTGATACTGTATAGTTAAGGGCATTGGGCTAGGTGAACACAGAAACCCCAGCTGTGCTTCTGGCTGGTCCTATAAGCACCCTCTCCACCTCCCATCATGGCTGTGCACCTCTGTGGTGGGACTGGAGGTTTGGGATGACATTCAGCAAGCCCCAACACAAACTAGAACTCAGGAGCAACCTGCCTACCAGGGTGCCCATAAGCATGCTCCTGGAGCAGAGGAGGTCCTGGCCTGGGTCTTCCCCTGATTCCTTCTGGTCCATCATGGTCCCCAAATGATGCTCATTCAACGCCTTGCGGACACCCTTCTGGGTCCAGCCTCAGGTACCCACAAAGTCCTGTGTCCTCTTGGCTGTCCTGTAAAGAGGGCAGAGTTAGACATGTAGGAGAGGAGAGACTGCCACCGCCCCATGATCCTTGGTCCTTTAGGGCTCCAGTCTTGGAGCCTTTGCCTGGTTCTTCTGGGGCCTGCAGACAGGGTTCCTGTTCTTCAGGGACACAGTTCTAGTGTGTGAGGGCCACAGGGACTCCCCACTCCTGCACCCCGAGGCCTGCCTTCCCTTCTACAAGAGGGTAGAAAGACCCTCTCTGCTTCCTCTTCACCCCTATGGCCATCCACTTCAGGCTGGGCAGGGAAGGGTCCTGAGGCCGCTGGCCTTTTCCCCCTTCCCTCTCCTCCCCTCCCCCTCCCCATCTGGCATCCTCCAGTGCCTTCTCCATCTTTCCTCCCCTCCTCTTCCTGTCTCTGCTCAGCCTCTTCCTCTATGTACGCTGTGTCTTTGTGTCCACTCTCAGCTGTCTGGATCTTAGATCTCCTCTTCCTCCTCCTCCTCCTCCTCCTCCTCCTCCTCTTCCTCCTCCTCCTCCTCCTTCCTCCTCTTTCTTTCTTCTCTCTGCCGGCTACCCTCATGTTAGAGATTTTCAGACCTTGCAGTTTCCCCAGGCATGTCCATGGAGTCTGATACCACACAGACTGTACAATATGGAATGGATCTTTTACTCTCTTGCCCCTGGGCTCTAGAACCAAGAAGCCCTTTTGCTGAGAGCTGGATTCCTTGTGAGATTAGTGGAAGGGAAGGGGAGAGATATGGGACTTTGGGCAACTCCGCAGACCCAGGTGCCTCCCCTTGCCAGCTGTGCCTTTGTCCTGTGTGTGCCTCTGACAGCTGCTCCTTCCCAGGTATTCAGCACCTACTCCAATGAGGACTATGACCGACGCAATGAGGATGTGGATCCCATGGCGGCTTCTGCAGAATATGAGCTAGAGAAGCGTGTGGAGAGGTTGGAGCTGTTTCCTGTGGAGCTGGAGAAGGGTGAGAGGCCAGGCCAATCCAAGGAGCACACCGGGGTCTTCTGTGGTGTTAGCCTCTGTCCAGCCACCCCATGGGTACCACATGCTGGACTTCCGACTCCAGCCCCTGTTGACCTTTCTTATCAGTATCCACAGCCACTGATGTCTCCGGTGTATTGCCAAGGAATGATAATTGGTGAACATATCACTTGAGCACTGTGTATGTGGTCCTGAGCTCTGTCAGAGGCAGGGGGACAGGGCTCCAAAGGAGATGGCACCTCTAACTGCAGCCTTATGCTACATCATATGTGCTGGGAGGAATGAAAGGCCCCTGTCAGTGAACTTGACAGAGCCATACCATGCTGACATGTTCTCAGGCCAGTGATGCCTGAGCTGAGCTCCAAAGAGGAGCCTTTGGAAAGCGTAGGATAAAACAGAGAGGCACATCCAGCATGGGATGAATGTGTGACCAGGGTGGCATGGACCATGGTGAGAGCGTGAGCATTTCTGAGAGGGATTAGGAGCTACTGTAGAGACTGGGAAAGCCTCTCCAGAAAGATCACAGTGGCAGAGCAGTGGTGCCACATGCCTTTGAGAGGCAGAGGCAGTTGGATCTCTGAGTTCAAGGCCAGACTGGTCCTCAGAGCATTCCAGGACAGTCAGGGCTACACAGAGAAACTGCATCTTGAAAACAAGCAAACAGGGGCTGGAGAGATGGCTCATCGGTTAAGAGCACCGTCTGCTCTTCCAGAGGACCCGGGTTCGATTCCCAGCACCCACGTGGCAGCTAACAACTGTCTGTAGTTCCAGTTCCAGGCAAACACCAAGGCAAATAAATAAATAAAGTTTAAAAAAAAAAAAAAAAGAAAACAAGCAAACAAACAAATAACAAATAAAAAGAAAGAAGGAAAATAAAGAGCCCAATGGCATGGATGCAGGGAGGGGTCAGCAGGAACACAGAGAAGTGGATGCACTGGGCAGGGGCAGTCAGTGCTGCCTTGTGTTACTTGACTCAATGGGGCCAGGACTGGGAGAGAGGAATCTAGGTGCTGCCCAGGCTTGGCATCTAGTGGGTGGCATGCCAGTCCTCAAGGAGTGTATGGGGAAGGTCATTTGTTTGCATGCTAGTGATCCATGGGACAGACAAAGCAGGTGTGTCTAGGCAGTGGGTCTCCATGTTTGGTCACTGAAGCTCTGGGCGTAGAAGAAGCTAATTGAAGAGGAACCAAAAGGCTTAGAGCTAAATCCTGGCTCAGTCCCATTCCAGCCACACACCATTATCTGTCTACATAATGTCTGCCACACCCCAGCCACCCACACACCCTGCTGCCTTTCAGCTCATTGGATAGAGCAAAGGACAGGAAATAGCCCCATTGAGTTGGCCTGGCAAAAAAGAGGTGGGTAGAACCCTGGGTCTTTCCCCATCATGGGATGACCTCTAAGTTAGGGGATGACTTCTGAAAGGAAACTGCACCTTGGAGTGGGTATAGGATAGAGGATCCCTGACAGCCATGCTTCTCCCCTTATGCCACACAGACTCTGAGGGCCTGGGCATCAGCATCATTGGCATGGGAGCCGGAGCCGACATGGGCCTGGAGAAGCTGGGCATCTTCGTCAAGACTGTGACCGAGGGTGGCGCAGCCCATCGGGATGGCAGGTACCACCCTTGCTCTACTCCCTCAAGTCTATTTTAGCAGTTACACGTAGGGGGGCAGCCTCTAGGAGGCCTGTGTATGTTGCGTGTGCCTCTGGATGCTCAAGGAACACCGCTGTGCAGATGCTATGCCAAGCTTTGGGGTGACAGCCATGAACAGATGGAAGCCCTCCCCGGGGCCTGCATGTTCTGTGGGGGAGGGGTGGAAAGCTAGGCTGTACCTAGTACCATGTGTACTGGCCTAGGGTGTGTGTGTTGGCTCTAGTAGGAAGAACATGGGCTGTGTATCTAGAAGAAGGCTTTGAATTTCTTTCCCTTGCTGGATTGGTGCCAGGCCCTGGCAGTCAGTGTAGAGGGCCTTGCCCTCAGTAAACAAGCAGTGTAATAAAGTAGACAGATACCAAACAGAACAAACTGGCTGAATGGAAGAGAATATATGAAGGCATAAAGTAGGAGGGCCCGGCCACTGTGATGACTGTATCTTAGCAGAAGTGATATTGAAAACGAGAGCTAAAGGTCAAGTGAGTATATAAAAGGTTCCCTGTAGCTGAGTATAGTGGCCTTACTCTGAGCCCTTGGGAGGCAGAGGCAGGTGCTTCTCTGCCTGCTCTACATAATGAGTTCCAGGACAGTCAGGCCCATATAGTTAGATCTTATCTTTTTTAACTTTATTTCATGTGCATTGATGTTAGATCCCTTGGAACTGGAGTTACAGACAGTTGTGAGCTGCCATATGGGTGCTGGGAATTGAACCCAGGTCCTCTGGAAGAGCAGGCCCAATCGCTGAGCCATCTCTCCAGCCCCGTGAGATCCTGTCATAAAGAAAACAAACACAAATATAAGAGGTTCCTTGTGAACTCAGGGCCTCATGCATGCAAGGCCAGCACTCTGCCAACTGAGTTGCATCCTCAGCCTGAGTAGAAGGGGTTATAAGTCTGGAAACCACTGGCAGGCATGTAGATAGCCAGGAATCCAGGAATGGAAGAGTTAGTTCTTATGGTAGTATGCTAGAGCTGAAGTTGTATGTGCATAGGTAGTATGCTAGAGCTCATTGTATGTGCATAGGTGTGGACTCGGATTCTGTGATTCAGAAGGATCCTGAGGGGCACAAGAGCTCTGGCATTTATGACCCTCTCTGCCAGATTGTCTTTTGTGTGTGTTGCAGGGGGAAGGGAGAAATGCTCCAAGGCTTTCCCCCAGGAAAGCTGTGGCGGGTTGACACCCACACCCCCTCCACGTGACAGAAATGAGTGCTGAGGGCTGGCTCACTGGAGGGCCATGTTGTTTGAGGCATGGGTGTCCAATTCAGAGGGATTTTGCCTGCTGTGGCATAGGTGGCATGGGGACAACAGAAACAGAAAGGATGGCATCCTTCCTGGCATCTACTTCTCCCCTCCCTTTCCAGAGCTTGGCCACAGTTGCCTGTTAGTAAAGCAGGGGTGAGCATCATGGGCTAGAGCCCACATGAGAATGTGGACTATGAGCAACAAAACTGTTTACATCAGACATCTTCTCCATTTCTACTCCAAGCCCTGAGAAGCCCAAGACTTCCCAGGAGGTAGATGAGGAGGAAGGAGGTGCCCTACCTAGTCTTCTCTATACCCTCACAGGCTAGGCTGCTACCCATCTTCTTCTTCCATGTGGGGAGCCAGGACACCCCCACAGCTGAATTGTTCTGGAAGTGTGCAACTTCGTGGGTGTGGATTGGTGTCTGAGCATGAGAGGGCATGCTTGAGTCTCAGGCATTTGGGAGGACACTGAAGTAGTGGCACACATGAATGTGTAGAAATGAGCTCTGAGGGTGTCACATCACTCTGTTGAGTGTGACTAAAGAGATAAGAGTGTCATTGTTACAGGAAGTATGCCTGCCATCTTTACTGGATAACTGCATCTGTGTTGCCTGACTGCTTTTGTGAGAACCAGCCTTCAGCAGCTCGGGAATTGAGGGGGCCACAGTCAGCAGACTAATCACTCAGTTGACTTTTCTATCTGAGGGAGTAAAAACTTAATTCTCTAGGGCTGCCCAAAAAGGAAAACACACACAAACACACATACCCTGTTAGGCTCTTTCATTCCTATCTCTCTCATCTCTTTATTTATTTATTTATTTTTTATATCCAGGTGTATCTCTTCTGTCTCTCTTGATGTCTTCCTTTTAACTTAACTATTTTTTTTCCTTACAGCATATATACCCCATCAGAATCTTTCAAGCAGTGTGAACATTACAGTGTGGTTACATTCTATTTTTTAAGTGAATGGTTACACTTAAAATGTATCAAGTAAAATGTTGTGGAATAATCCTATTAAATCCACAAGTCACACATGTGACAAAATGTAGATGAATAGAAATGGGTTAATTTAAATTCTAAGAGCTAGCTAATAATAAGCCTATCGGCCTTATCAGTTATATCGGCCTAGCAGTTATAAGTAATATAAGCCTCAGTATGGCTGCTGGGGCAGGGAAATTCTGCCTACAAGTAAAAAACAACATGTTTCTCATTTCCCTTACATGGTTAATTAATACATTTTATGTATCACAGGTGAAAAACAAATTATTGTCAAGAACCCAATACATTCATGTCCAAGCAATTTGTTACAGATTAACAGAGTGTAAGTAAGCAAGGTGTTTTTCTCAGCCAGTTCATTTATTGCCAGGCTGCATTTTGCAGTTACAAGGAAAGGATCAATCATTTTATTATTTGTCTTAAAAGATAATCTTATTTTAAAAAATCATAAAAGAATTACAAATCTAAACTTTTATATATGAAAACAATCAGCTCCACTTTGAATCTTCAGGTGCATACCTATTTATGAGCAGTTTTTTATATCAGGAAGCTTAGGGCAGAAATGGGTACAGGAATTGATGATCATCACCTATGATCACCAACCCATCCTAGCAAGAACGGCACGTTAGCTGATAATAACCAGGCTGGTATTGTTCTTGTTTCTTTACCTCAGTGATTCCCTCACTCAACCAAATGTCATTTTAAACTTCAGATTGTTCCCCAAGATTTTCTATTTCAAAGCCATTAACAAAAACACCTTCCTGTAACTTTACTAACAATCCTACATGTCTAAATTATTTCTAAGGGTGGTGGTTGAATCATTAATCTCAATAACACTGCCCAGTGAGGGGCTAGAACCCTCCTGAGAATTTTCGTACAACCCATAGATGATGAGGGACATGGTACCCACAAAGGCAACTATCTGAGCTGTGCCCCATAACAGCATGAGGTCCTCAGTACATGGACCCCTCAGGGCTTTGCCTCTCCAAGGCTCACCCAGGTGTGCCTTTGCCAACCTCCCTGCTGTGTTCCATGAGTACCAGTGCTGCCGGTTGGTCCCCTTGCCTGGCCCTGGACACCTGACTCTCTGTCCATATGTGTTTTATGCTGGAACCTTGTGGGGACTGAGCCTTGAGTTTCTGATGGGAAGTGTCCACTTCTAACCTACCTCCTGTTCCTCTCATGACACCCTACAAATGTCACTTCCTCTAGGATCCAAGTAAATGATCTGCTGGTGGAGGTGGATGGGACCAGCCTGGTGGGAGTGACCCAGAGCTTCGCAGCCTCTGTCCTCAGGAACACCAAAGGCCGAGTGCGGTGAGAACCAAAAGATGGTCCTCTTGTGGCACCAGGTCCCTGCCAGAGGAACTTAAACCTGCAGCCCCAGACCCAGGCCTACCTTCCCCTCCCTGGATCCCTGGCCACTGCTCAGCACTGGGTGGTCAGACTTTCAGGCTCATGTTCTGCCATGCTCTCCTCTTGGCTCATTCTCCTTCCCTGCTTCTGCCTCTGGCTCGCCTATTATAAAGCCAAGATATGAGAATGCCCGCCAACCAGAAGAGGTTCCCCCACCTAGAGCTGCATTTTCCTTGGGGTCCACCCCAGGTCCTCTTGGTAAGGACCTCTGGAAGGGCACTTGGGGATCACTCCCTGCCCCCTTCTAGAGGGGTGCTACCCCGAGGGAAGAGCGCTGGAGAGTAACAGGATGTGGGTGGCTGGGGGAAGAGGAGCTGGTGCCTGGAATTCCCACTGTTTCCTCTCCATGCTAATCTGCAGTTGCCATCATCCTGCCCCTTCCTGACCAGGGGCTTGGAGCACACCCAAGACACACCTCTATGGTCTGTACCCCATCCCCTAGGATGGGTCATTTTGGCCACTCCTCTGCCTTTTTTATTTTGTTTTTTCTCTTGGATGGAAAAAGTTCCTATGCTGAGAGCTTCTGAGCTCATGTTCTCTGTAGCCCAGCCCAAACCTTGGCTGACACCCGCTTCCCAAAACTGTCCTGAAGGCAAGCAGGTCTTTCTGCCTCTTCTGGTAGGCATCCCTGTGAGACCCCAGCTCCCCCCTCATTATTAATTCCACAGCTTCTGGGCTCAGGCTCTCACTTCACCTCCCCTGGGAGGGCCTGGGTTTGGAGGGAGGGAACACCACACAGAGGGCAGTGGCATTCCCAGCTGTAGACAGGCTGGGATGACGCCAAGATGACAGATGACGCTGGTGTCCCTGCAGGTTCATGATTGGCCGGGAGCGGCCTGGAGAACAGAGTGAAGTGGCCCAGCTAATTCAGCAGACCTTGGAGCAGGAGAGATGGCAGCGGGAGATGATGGAACAGAGATACGCCCAGTATGGAGAGGATGATGAGGAGGTAGGAACTCTGCAGGATTGCCCTCTGGTGGCTAGAGGAAGCACTGCAGTCATTTGCCTCAACTACTTTGTCCAGGCCTGTTAAAAAAAAAAAAAAAAACCTCAAACCTCAGGGGAGCTCTCTGAGAGAGAAGCAGACCCTCCCTTCAGAGGACTTCGGGTCAAATGGAGAAGTCCCACTCTCTGTCTTCAGAGGGAAAACATAGTCTCCTCTGAGCCCTTATCTGGGAGCAGGGTAGAGCCCCTAATCAAGGGATGGGTCCTCAAAGATGCTATGTTACAGGGAAAACAGTACAGGAAGTTTCTTCAGACTCTTGCAGTTTGCCTGTCCTAGTCATGGAGACTCCCCTGGCTAGCCCACAGTCTGATGTGAGCATACTGCTGCTGGTCTCAGGCATGGCAGCAGGGTTGCTGAGGGAGGTGGAGTAAATGGGTCCACATTGCCTGCATCCCTCCACAGACAGGAGAGTATGCCACTGATGAAGATGAAGAACTGAGCCCCACGTTCCCAGGGGGCGAGATGGCCATCGAGGTGTTCGAACTAGCAGAGAATGAGGACGCACTGTCGCCTGTAGAGATGGAGCCAGAAAAGCTGGCGCACAAGTTCAAGGAGGTTGGAGAATGGGCGCTGGGTGGTGGGTGAAGGCAGGTGGGCAGCGGGACCTGGGAGCTGAGTGCCTCCCTATGTCTGCAGCTCCAGATCAAGCATGCTGTCACTGAAGCGGAAATCCAGCAGCTGAAGCGAAAGGTGAGGGTGCACGCACATGTGCAGTAGGTGCATGTTGAAGAAGCCCTGCCCTCACATAGGCATACCCCTTCCCAACACACAGCATTCTACCATGGGCTACTGTGAGGCCAGGAATGTCAGGATTAAGATCTCAAACGCTGGCCCATCTGTTCCCCTATTCATTCATTGGGTCTCCATCCCCTCATATGTAAATAAAAGCATTGCCAACATCGTAGAACTATGTACGTGAGAAACCAATGAGCTTCTACATAGACATCGGCAGCAGATACAGGAAGCCTAGTACAGGGTTGATGCTCAGTCAGAAGTCAGAGTGTCAACAATTGTGTGGAGATAAACCAACTCTCATTCTTGGCGTCCATGTTTAATATAACATGTATAACATCGACTGTGCACAGGCCTAGGGATAAAAGAGGTGTTTTTTGACTACCTGAAGTACACAGAGATGCTCATAGTGATGCATCCAGCCTGAATCCACAGACCCATTCACCTAGACACCTACATAACTGTCTGTACAGACATTATTCTTGGATACTATATTTGATTCTGCCAGGGGCATTGGCCCTTGAGGTCACAGAAACACATGCACATGACCACCATTCAGGCTGCCTGGCCTAGGAGGAGTGTCAGAGGATGTGCACATTGTCACCTGGGCCAGCAGCACACATGCTGGTGCTAATAGCACCAGCTGGTGGCACACATGGCTACTGTACATGCATGCCAGATGCTTACAAGCACATTGGGTACCACACACCCCCAGGCATTGTAGACACACAGACTCTATATTGAAGGAGTCCCAACTCCCACGGGGTTTCTGGAGTAGTGGGAGAAACCAATCTCCAGGGGCCATGAAGATGCAGGGTAACAGGGATGTGTGTGTGTGTGTGTGTGTGTGTGTGTGTGTGTGTGTAGAGAGGGGAGAGGCGGCTGGGTGGTGGGAACGCTGGAAATGGTAACTGTATAGATCTCACCCTTCCAGGACTGAGCTTTTGGGAATACAGATCACCTGAGAGCTAGAGAGGAACTGTATTGTTCAAGACTCTCCAAGGATTGAGGCTGGTCCACAAACCAGGCCTGCAGAGGGTGCTAGTTGGTGGGAACTGTTTCATATCTACCATCTCACTTGCCCTGGGACATGTCACTCACATCTTCTGAATAAGCAGAAATTGCTGATCAGTGTCTCATGGGTGCCTGCTCCGAGCTGGGAGAAGTCTTAAGTCAGCCTCAGGGAGAGTTGGTAGTTGGGGGCTAGTAAGCTCCGCAGGTGCAAAAATTCCTAGAGACCGTTGGCTCCATGGCTCACTCTGGTCCCCTCTAACCCAGGGCTACTCTTTCCTCCCAGTTGCAGAGTCTAGAGCAGGAGAAAGGGCGCTGGCGGGTGGAGAAGGCCCAGCTGGAGCAGAGTGTGGAGGACAATAAGGAGCGAATGGAGAAGCTGGAAGGCTACTGGGGCGAGGCTCAGAGTCTGTGCCAGGCTGTGGATGAGCATCTGCGGGAGACGCAGGCCCAGTATCAGGCCCTGGAACGCAAGTACAGCAAGGCCAAACGTCTCATCAAGGACTACCAGCAAAAGTATGTGTGAGGAGCTCTGTATCTGGGCCCCAGTAGGATGGAGAGGCCTTCAGGGGTGGTCCCCACCCCAGCCTTCCTCCAGCTGAGCAGGGAGACAAGGAGTCTGTACAGAAGGTAGAGGGTACCATGGTGGGGTACCTGAGCTGGAGTCGCTAAATAACAGACCCAGGCTCTAGTGACCTGGGTAAACTTGCCTCTCCCTAGACCAAGGACACACCATAAACCCTAACTTCCTTGCCTGTCTCCAGGGAAATCGAGTTCCTGAAAAAAGAGACTGCCCAGCGTCGGGTCCTGGAGGAGTCGGAGCTAGCTAGGAAGGAGGAAATGGACAAGCTTTTGGACAAGGTAGCGCCTGGATGCCCTGGGCAGCCTCCAGAGGGAACAGCATAGAAGCCAGAAACAAAGAACACCGCTCTGTTGATGTTTGGGAAGGGCTGTTTTGCTGGCCTCTGAGCTCAGGGTCAGAGCTGGCGGTGGGGGCAGGATCCGTGCTCAGTGGCCTGATGTCCCTCTCTTTGTTTTCTAGATCTCAGAACTGGAAGGAAATCTGCAAACACTGAGGAATTCCAATTCTACTTAACAGGAGTCGCTCCTTGACTGGACAATAACAATCTCCTATTATCCTCAATCCCCACCCCGCCCCTACCAGCCTGGGGACAGGTGCCCCGACTTCCCCCACTCCTCCACCCCACCTCCCCCAGCTTCAGGGACCAGAGGGCCCATATTACAGGCCCCTTTAGGGTGGCCCGGGCAGATAATGGTGGCTGGAAGAGTGGCCTCCTTGTTTATGGGGCTGAGGTACAGAGGCTGAGAGCTGACCTGGGTAGTGGATGGACACAAGGACCTGCAGACCAAACTGCCAGACTTTACAACCTCCAGCCTGTGTCTCTGGACCGGAGTGGAGCTGGGGCTCTCCCAGCATCTCACCACTTGGAGGCTGCTCCCTGCCCACAGGGTCCACGTGGCCCCTGGGCCTCTTGACTTGAGATTCTTTCTTGGCCCCTTCCTCTTCTAATCATTGTGCTGTCTGTTGCATTCTGACCTCCTACTTGGAGGGGTTGCCTCAACATCTCCCTTCCCTGCCCCCCATCCCAGGAGGGATAGAGCCCACCCTTGAGCCAGAGGCTGGGCCTGGTCCTGCACTGATTTTTCATGTATCCTTGGTGGGTGGGGAGAGCTGGAGCAGGGGAAAAGGAAGAGTCCAGAACACCTGGAATCCACCCCCCTTTCCTAGGAAGGGCGACGACCCTCAACTTCCCCTTGTGCCTCCCCTACCAGGTGCCAAATAGCCATAGCCTCCTCCTGGAACTGTCCTGAGGCCACTCTGGGGTTCAGGTTTCCTTGGTCTAGCCTAGGAATGCCAGGAGGGAGGGAGGGTCAGTTTAGGTGGTGTGCCTGCAGAGTTCCCGCTGCAGAGCTAAACCCAGCCCAGGGCCTCACCCGGAAGCCTTGCTTTACCATCAAAGAGATCAGCCTCCCCCCTCCCCTCTGTGTTCCAATTTTCACTAGAGGGCAAAATTTTACTAATCTTTTTGGAGACCAGGGCTGCTTGCTGTCAGCCTGCTTTCTAAGTGAAATTGACTCAGTTTCCCCACTTTAACCCCAAATTGGGGCTTGGACCAACGGAGGTGAGACCCCCTCAGGTACCCTCCCCTTTCAAAATCCATCTCATTTCGTCAGCCTCCACAACCCCTGCCCCAAGCCTAGGTTTCTGTTCTTTTCTGTTTTTTTTTTTTTTTTTTAAACCCTATTCTATCCTTTTTGGCTTCTCCTAGACCCCTGTAAATAGACCAAACCATCAGTCAGTATTTCTTGACCCTCTTCCCCAGCCCCAGACGTTCTCCCATATTCCCCAGAAAGTGCTGCCTGTCACAGTGCCCGGCTCCAGCCCCAGCACTTCACCTAGGCAGATGGAGGGGGCGGAGCCGGGTGGGCGGGTCCTCGATGTGCTTCCGGTTTTGACCGCCAGCGCTCTTGCCCCGCCCTTGGAGGACCCCGTCTCTGTATATAATATATATATGTATGTATTGTTCCTGGTTTTGTACGGACCATGCCCTCTGTCAGGTCGTCCCCATAAAAGCAGCCCCCAGAGCCTTGATGCCTGGTTTCTTGATGCGCTGAGGGGAAAAGGGGGTGGGGTACCAGAAGGTCCTTTTTTTCTAGTTTTGCCCAGGAACTAAATATCTGAATGCCAGTTCAGTTCTCCGATCCCAGTCTCAGCAGACTCACTTGCCACCATTGCCTAGTTCTCATGGCGTCTCAAGACAGTTTTTCAGGTCTCCTTTTCACAAGGTCTTTGGAGAAAGCCAGAGGGTGTACTGAAAATCACTCCCCTCCTCTGCGGAGCAGTCTCAAGACCCCAGAGGTCTCCCATGAAGTACCGGGAGGATCAAAGATTTCTTGGTGTAACCTAGGAGATAACATTGTCTCGAAGGTCACAGAGACTGTTCTTTGGCCCTCCTGGGCTGGTTTAAGAGTCCTCATAGTCATAACTGCCTTATTAGGTAGCTCCCAGTTACTGGGGCAAGTTTTGATGAGTCCCAGAAGTGAACGCAATGAGCCTTCCTGTATACAGCACAGCCTTTTCTGTACAGAAGCTGGGAGGCAAATCTTGGGCTCCCGGGAAGTCTCATCTTCCTTGCTTCCAATAAGAAACAAAAGTTCCCCTTTTCACCAAGATGGCGCCGAAAGCGAAGAAGGAAGCTCCTGCCCCTCCCAAAGCCGAAGCCAAAGCGAAGGCCTTGAAAGCCAAGAAGGCAGTGCTGAAAGGTGTCCACAGCCACAAGAAAAAGAAGATCCGCACGTCACCCACTTTCCGGCGGCCCAAGACCCTTAGGCTCAGGAGGCAGCCCAAATACCCTCGA
>PVIH01017649.1:0-41122 GCA_004025045.1 Sigmodon hispidus
GAGAGTGAGGGAAAGAAGATAAGTAGCTATGAGAGATGTAGAAAGCAGAGGGCCTTCTAGAATGTGAGATAGGACCTTTGTATCTTTCTTCTGTACTGAGAACTTCAGCAGTGTGCAGATTAATATTGGGCTGTGGAATCACTGCAGCTTCAAAAGCAGATATGAGGAAGCTCTCATTGTGTACATGTTTGACCCATGTGGGATCCAGAGTGCACAGAATAATAAGTAAGAATGGCATAGCTGTTCCCTACTTAAACAGGTCCAGCAGTTCAGTTTAGCAAATGAAAAACCCCACATATGCTAGTATCCCTTCTCTAAGGCAATGAAATATTTGCATATAACTTGCATGCACCAAATCATTGAACTTAGGACACTCAAAAGAAAGTACAGCCTTTCTGCTGTGCATGGCACACTTACAATGACCAATTGTCTAGAAAACAGGTACCCTGTGATCCAACACTTTGGGCTCTTAATAAAATATCTTCTATAAGCTAGTATAGTGGTGCACATATTTAATCCCAGCGCCTAGGAGGTGAGGCAGGTAGATCTCTGTGAGTTCCAAGCCAACCTGGTTTACATAATGAGCAACAGGACAGCCAGGGTATGTGTAGAGTCTTTGTCTCAAAAACAAACAACAACAAAACAGAACAAACTCTTTCTGCCTCCTGCTTTACAATGGTCCTTGAGTTTAGGGAGGAAGAGATGTTGTACAGATGGTCTCTGGCTAAGAATTCTATAGTATTTTATTCTCTGAACAGTGTCCACTTGTGAGGCTTTCTGTGTTTAACATCATATATTGAAAACAGAAACTTCTTTAATGAGTGTCTATGGGTGTAACAATAAATCATTAGTGGTCAGTTTAATACTATGTCCATTTGACAGTGATCATACTCCACTGAAAAGGCACAGATCTAAGGGTATATGATCAGCAACAACAATGCCTGATGAGTTTTTAAAGAAAGAAGGCCCAATGCTAGGTAGATATGGTAGGGGAATCTATCTAGAAGGAGGAGGGAGTAAATACAGTCAAAATACATTATACAAATTTCCCAAAGAAGTAATAAAATTTCAATAAATGATAACTATTAATGATGTGCTTTGAATTAATTGTGGACATTTCATAATAGTTCACTAAAAATTGCTTGTTTCAGGGAGTTTTATTTATTTTCTATGACTGTATAACCATTGACCAAAACTTAGTGGGTTTAACAATATAAGCTTGTATGTTACAGTTTCTATTAGTCCTACGTATGGTTGTAGAATGGCTGGGTCACCTGTATATGTGAGTCTCCAAGTTGAAATCATCAGGTGGTATTTGACCTGTATTCTATTTTTAAGGCTAGGCTCCCCTCTACACTCACAAATTGTAAGCAGAAACCATTTCTTACAGCTGTGTCTTAGTGTTTGGGCTTTTTTTTTTTTTCTGCTGGCTGCCTGCCTAAGCCACTTGCAAATTCTCAGAGTTAGTCAAGGTTCCTTGTCAAAAGCCCACATAGGAATTTGTTAATCAAGGGCCTGGTTCCTTCCTTTGTAGACTATGAGAGCTCGTCATTTGTGTATGTGTGTGTGTATGTGGGTGCACATGTGTATGTTACTGCATGTTTATGTATGTATGGAGGCTAGAGGTCAAACTCAAGTGTCATTCCTCAGCTTCTTTAGATATTGGTTTTTTAGAAAAATTCTCTCATTGGCCTAGGTCATGCCAATTAGGCTTCGATTGACTGACTGGATAGCAATCCTCAGGGTATGGCCTGTCTCCACTTTTATAGTGCTGAGATTATAAGCATCTGTAGCCCTGAGCGTTTTGACATAAATTCTGGGGCTCAAATGTAGGTATTCATGTACACCTAGTGTTTTACCAACTGAGCTATCTCTAGCCCCACTACTTGTCAATTTTGAAGGGGAGAGGGAGTCAGTGATTAGGTTGATCCAACAAAATAAACTTCCTTTTGATTATTTCACAGTCACTTGATGAGGGATATAGTCCTTGGAGTGACATTTGTTCTACTTACTGGTTCCACCTATGCCCAGGGAAGAAGATACAAGGCACACATACTTGTATGCCAGAATTCTAGGGCACATATTAAGAGTTTTGCCTACCATAGGTAGAACTTAAGGGTAGAAGATTATATAAGTGCCTACAGGACAAATATGACAGGTTTTAGATCAGTGTTCTCAACCTTCCTAATGCCACAACCCTTTAATATAGTTTCTCATGTTGGGGTAACCCCTAACTATAATATTATTTTTGTTGCTGGTTTATAGCTACAATCTTGCTACTGTTATAAATGATTATATAAATATCTGTGTCTTCAGATGGTCTTAGATGACCTCTGTGAAAAGGTCATCCAATCCCCTTTAGAAAGATCACGGCTCACAGGTTGAGAACCACTGTGCTAGGTGGAGAAAATACAGTAAAGATCAAAAGGACTAATTACCAGACAGGTGCTTATCTTCTTTGGTTGATGATATTGAGTATGGCTTGTCCTTCTACAGGTGCATCATGTTACTGTGAGGCTTTCTGCACATTGACATCAGTCTCAGTTTATCTCTGCCCTGTGACACAAAATTATGTGGATATTCAAGTCTTCTCAGTAAGACAATGTAGCATTTGCATGTAACTTATGCATATCACCTCCTATTCTTTAAGTCATCTCTAGGTTACTCAAAATATTGATGAAAAGGACATTGATATTAAGTGACATATAAATTGTTATATTACATTGCTTGAGGAATAATTACCAGAAAGAAAATAGCATTTTTCCAAGTTTAGTGTAGGGCCTGTAACCCAAGGATTTTCTTTCTACTGTTGAATCAATTTAAGTTTACACAACTAACAATTATATGAATAGACAGCCCAACATATACATTTGCCTAATATTTAAAATGTATTTAGTAGTACATTTATTTTCTATTGTCAAAGTAACAAATTTTTATATACCAATGATTTAAAATAAGCAAAATTTATTCTTATTAATCCTCAGAGCAAGGAATCAGAAGGACCTCAATGGGCCAGCACTTTGTGTATGTTCTAGAAGGTAGTCCATTATCATGCCTGAACCAGTTTCTTGGGATGCCAGCATTTTTCACTTCATAGACCCTTATTTCATCTATGAAGGTGATGCTTCAACCTCAGGCTCCATTCCTACAACTTCTTTTACTCTGCTGAGCCTCTTGGCCATCATTGCTCAGAGGCCTTTGTGATTTGGCCACATTCACTGAATGGAATAATGCCCCATCTTTAAAGTCAACTGGCCATAGACTTTAATGGCGTATATATTACTCAGCTGTTAAAAAAACTGAAATCAAGAAATTCACAGGTAAATAGATAAAGCTATAAAAAATCATCCTGAGTGAGGTGACTCAGAACTAGGAAGACAAATATGCTTATATGTGAATGTTAGCTCTTAAGTCATTGATAAGCAAACTACAATCTATATGAGCACAGAGTTGAGACAGGGTGTGAGGGACTATGGTGGAGGGATGGAATTCCCTAGCAAGAGAAATAGAATACACAGTTATGCATGGGCAGGTGTAGAACTGAAATGGGAGATGAAATAGAGAACAGAAGGAAAGAGGCAGGGGAGGCAGGATATATGAGGAAGAACAGCTAAAACTAAGGGCCACTGGAGGGGTCATATCGAAACCCAAGACAGCAGAAGCTTCCTATAATATATACATTTATGAAAGTGATCTAAATGAAATTGCCAAATAATGGGGAAGACAGAGCCTTAACAGTACATCTCTCATTACCAAATGAAGCTTCCACCACCAGGAATGGGTTACATCTAATCTGTTCTTAGGCAAAAGGGTCCCTCAGAAATCTCCAAGCAATCCAGGCTGTTGCCAAGTCTACTGGTGGCTTTCCATAAACTTATGGTAAGCAATATCCTGTTGCTGAAGACAACATCTACACAATTCACTGATCACAGAAAAATCTAGCTGGTGTCTACCTAGAGCCTTCACTCCTACAGACTAGTATTTATGGTGCTGAAAGGTACTCTTCTCACTTCAAAAGGAGAAAGGTAAACACCAGCCCAGCTACAAACACTTTGATCTACAAGAGTGACCTTCATGCACAATATACTGGTGCCATAGTGGCACAAAGCTTGTGGAATTAACCAGCCAATATCTTATTTGATTTAAAACACATTCCATGAAATGAAATCCAATCTGCCACTGCTTGGGTTCACTAAGAACTTGAGACAAGATAGGTCAGACACTAGGGGAAACCAAATACCACTGTATTGTTTGAGGACTATAGCAATATCCTAAAGATATCCTGCTATACTCATAAATCAGCACCTTTCTCAGCTTTCAAAGAAGCCTGCTCCTGAAACAGATGGGAACAAATAAAGGAACCCATAGCCAGACAATATTCCAAGTAAGAGATTCTGGAACACATAGCCCTAAATGTGATGCCTCCATTAAATCCTTCCTGTAAGAACTCAAGGAATCTGGTAGAAGGGGAGATGGAAAGAGTGTAAAAGCCAAAGGAGACAGAGGACACCAAGGAAGCAAGACTTTCTAAACAGGACAGGACATGTCTGGTACCCATATGAACTCATAGAGACTGGGCAGTATACACAGGGATTGCAAGGGTCTGTATCTAATGGGGTCCTAGATCTGAAAGAAAAAGTGGGCACGTGCCCCTATCCATAAGCCAGAATCTATCTTCAAATAGCTACATGCAACTGAAAAATTAGTTTTTCCAAAAATTAGTTTGTTTCACTGGACGAACAAAATAGTCTAAAGGGAAGGAAGGCCTCATTTTTGGCAGTAGATGGCAAATAGAAAATGAATGCAAGGGCATCTTTTAAGGTTTCTTATCTCATAATGTTAAGCCAGGACAGTTTTTTTAAAAAAATTATAGGTCATTTGCACATATGTCTAGTTTGTGTTTTTATTGGATTCCTGTATATATGAACATTTTTTCTCTTGCATATATATGCATTTCTTGTGGTTTTTCTTTGGTACTTTTTCTTTTTTGGTTGTTTTGGCATATTCTAATTTGTTTAAATCTTATTTTGTATTATTATTATCATTATTTGTTTGTTTTTTACAAGAGACAGAAAGGTTTAGATTTCAATGGGAGGGGAGATGGGGAGGAACTAGGAGAAGTAGGGGAGATGAAACCACACTCAGGATATATTGTGTGGAAAAAAATAATTTTCAATAAAAAAGAAACAATTCAATTGTCATGATGCCACAAAATATAGGAACCATGAGGAATAATGGAGAAAGTACATTTTTAGGTAAATCCAAAGCGTCTGAGACCAAATAGAACTCTGTATAGAAGTGCTGAGCAAGAGAGTGAGTGAATAAATATGAAGTAACTAAGCACAGCTTTCACACTTATTCTCCAAACTAACTCAAGGACAACAAAGATGATTTAGTACTTAAAAGCTCTTGCTATACAAGCATGTGATTGGTCTACAGCTTTTACGCAATGGTGGATGAAGAGAACTGTCTCCACAGTTGTCCTCTGTCTTCACAAGGGAGCTGTGACAAGTATACCCATACATGTGAGCACATATACAATAATAATTTTAAAAAATTAGTTAAAAAGTTGTTTCAGCTCTTACAGCATTAGGCTACTTTTCTAGGTCATTTTTTTTCCTGTTTATTTTGGTCTTGGTTCAAAATGAAACATGAGACTCAGTGAAGCTGCTGTGCTTTAGCATTCATTGTCTCCTGAAATTTACTGACTGGAAATCATGGGGAGAGTAGAGAGAACAATGATTTTTCCTTCCCTTTACTGAGCAGTTAAAAGTGATGACTGTGCCCTATATAATGGGGGAATGTTGGAATTAATAAGCTGAAATGTCGAAGCATGACTATTTGTATACTTGACATCTCATAATTACATCATTTATCATAAAAAATCTGGCAGCCTTAAACTTGAGAGCATTTATAATTAATTTTCTTGCCCTAGAAAGACCAATTCATTCCCACAGTCAGAAAGAGTCAGTGTTAATTTCTTTCCTATCAGCCTCAGGCCACAGGAGTTAATGCATTAGAATCAGAACATTTACAATAACCCACTAATTAAATTATTTCCTCTACTATAGTAGAAAAATGCATAGTTCCAGCACTAGATGATCAGTCACTGCAATCAAACCCATTTAATTCCCTTAAAAGTCAATGGCAGCATTTAACTGTCACATGCATTGAGAAATTCAGTTTGAGATAGCGAGAAAGACTATTATTGTCTTTTATGTATCATTCTTGGTAACATACTTTAAATGACACTAATAGGGAGCTCATTAAAACAATACTTTTCAACAGAGGAATTTGAGCCATTGGAATTGCTGGAAGGAGAATTATCATCATATTCTATAGAATAATGAGTCCAGATTTTGAAATGTTTATACTCAGACACTGTCTGACAAATGAAATTCTGAAAACAAGATGTGGGTTTTTAAATACAAACACAATGAGACACATGAAAACTCCACTGGAATCTAAGATCTGGGTCATGAGAAGCAAGGAAAGAAATAGAAAGTTGTCAGGTTTGAAGCTTTCAAGTTACAGCAGCAGCAGCAGAGGACAGGTTGCTTCAAACAGTTGTTAGAAAGTTTAAGTAAGAAGGACATTGACAAGGCTGGAATTAGTAGATCAAAGGTGTCTATATGTATTCTAAATGTGTAAAAACCAATATCAAGTATGCCATGAATGCTGCATAGCATGAAAACAATGACAATGGCAGTGTTACAGATTCATTTAAGCCTTCCAAATGGAACCAGAAGATAAAGATATGTTCATGATTCTAGATTAAGACCCAGAGGTTGATAATTGTTCATCTCATGCACTCTCTGACAGAAAAAGAATATATAAGAGATCTGTAGTGTGGTGGTGCACACTTATAAGCCTGGGATTGAAGAGTCTGTAGTTTGGAGGGTAGCCTGGTATACACATAAAGAAAGCAGAAAGGAAGGGAAGAAAAGCAAAAGAAGGATAAATAAAAGGAAGAGAGTGAGGAGAGAAGGAAAGAAAAAGAAAGGAAGAAAAGAGGGAGATACAGGGATGGAGGGAGACAGTGAGACAGATATACAATATAATTTGGTTGCCACATTAAACATACTAAACTCTGAGTACCCATTGCTTTAAAAGGCACTTGCCATAAAAACCTGGAACCATGTGAAAGTAGGAGAATATGACCTTTGCAAAGCCTTCCAATGATATCTATGTGCATGCACATTCCCAACACTAATCTCACAACACAAACACACACACACACACACACACATACACACACACACACACTATCACCACCACCATTACCACCACCAATACAGCTACAGCTACATCACACAGTGAAGAGGGGGCGAATTGGTGTTTTGCCTGCATGTATATCTGTGTAAGGGTGTCAGATCTTGGAATTACAGAGAGTTGTTAGTTGTCATGTGGATGCTGGGAATCAAACCCCGGTCCTCTAGAACAATCAGTGCTCTTAACCGCTGAGCCATCTCTGTGCTTTCTTTATCTGTAGCTGAGCCTAACCTGGCTTGAGAAGCTTTAGATTTTATTTTTTATGTTTCATGTATTTTTTAGAAAAAAGAGAAGTTTTATTACTGTATGGGTTTTTAATCTATTCTGAATGTTTTGCTTTTTTATATAATGTTTGATACTGATTTTCAAAAAAAACAACAAAAAAAGGGAAAAAAACCACAAAACAAAACAAAACAAAACAAGAACTATTGCTCTAGAGCAATGAGTGGAGTTATTGCCCTGGGACCCTAGTTGTGGATGGAGAGTGTGTATCAAGGAATTAAGGTAGCTAGACAGTGGTGTACAATTTTTACTGCAGCATTCAAGAGGTTACAGTAGATGGATCACGAGTTACAGGCAAGCCTACACTATATAACTTGACCCTGTCTAAACTTTAAAAATTGTGTTGAGAGCAGGACCAACAGGCATTATGTAGAACCAGTGTGAAAAGAGTATTTTATAGACACCAGTATATAGAGAACAAAGTTGGTACTACAACCAGAGCACTCAGATTTCCCCTCTGTCATGAAAAGTCTCAATACCTAGGGTACTATATAGAAGCACTGCTCAAGATCATTGATCATTCATAGAGAGCTGGAAAATCTTGAGATAGGAAGGAATTCAGCTCACTGGCTTCCTGGAAATACAAAAGATACAACTCTCTCCTGGTGGATCATGTTGGAATTGAACCCTATTTTGGCTTCAGGGCCCATCACCACCACTTCACTGCCTTGTGCAGATAAAGGTATACAGACTGCACTTATAAATGAATATAAATGCTTATCTCAAAGTCTGTTCCTAGGAAATCTGAATCTACATATACCTACATAGCATATGATTATTTCAGAATAAAAATAAGCTTGTGGGATAAATGCTATTGTTTTGACCTTTAAATCATTATTCCTTGAAATAATGTAGTCTCATCTTTATAATTTGCAGATAACATTGTAGTTGGTTTTTTGACTCTTTGAGGGCCTTCCACTCAGTTCCCAAATAAATACACAGACACTTATTCTTACTCATGAATGCATGACCTTAGCTTGGCTTGTTTCTAGCCAGCTTTTCTAACTTAAGTTGTCCTGCTTCTCTTCTTCTACATTTTGCCTTTAGTCTTTTTACCTTACTTTATTTTATATGTTTTAATTCCCTTCTTACGCTGTGGCTGGTTATGTGACTGGGTGGCTGGCTTCTGGTGCCCTCCTTTCTTCCCTCCTCTCTCTTTCTAGATTTTTTCTCCTATTTTTTCCCTCCTATTTATTTTCTCTGTATGCCAGCCCCACTCATCCTTTCTCCTGCCTAGACATTGGCTATTCAGCTCTTTATTAGACCAATCAGGTGTTTTAGGCAGGCACAGTAACACAGCTTTATAGAGTTAAACAAATGCAATGTAAAATAATGCAACACATCTTTGCATCATTAAGCAAATATTCAATGGCATAAGCAAATGTTACAGTTTTAAACTAATATTTCACAACATAATACTTCATTTTACGATACACACTTTTAAAATTTTGTTTTTATATTTTTAGGTTTTTGGTGTATGACTGTCTTTCCTACATGTATGGCTGTATATTACATACATGCCTGCTGCTTGAGGCCAGAAAAGGCATTGAATTTCCTGCAAATGGAGTTATAGAAAGTTCTGAGAAAACATGTGGGTGCTGGAAACCAAACCTAGAATCTAGATCCTGTGCAAGATCGGTAAGTGCTCTGAACCTCTGAACCATCTCTCTAGCCCAGAATATAGACATCTTTAAGATGGGTTTACCATTTTACCATTTTAGAGAGCCTTGTGATATTTGGCTACTGTGAAAAACAGGTCTTTCATCTTAGGTGTTATCTTAGGCAAAGACAGTGTATATGATAATGGTGCTAATGTTTTAAAGCAAGGATTACAAGGGATGGAAAGAAGTGACTCCATGAAACTAGTGTAGTGTATCAAAAACAAATCATCAAATATTTCTAGGAAACCTATTCAGCCATAGTGAGGGCAAAATTTTTTCTTAAATAATTATATTAACCAGGTTTTTCTAGAGAATCAGAACCAAGAGAATGAATGTATATTAAAGAGGAATTTATTAGATAGGCTTACATGATGCATGTCTATTAGTCCAACAGTTCTTGTTATTACACTAGAAAGGCCAGGATTCCTGTAGGCTCCTAGTTCACAAGGCTGGATACCTCAGAAGTCCCTGTCTGGCACTGAAAGCCTGGAGCATTTCTGGAGAGCCACAGGTTTTCAGTTCACATTGGAAATATAGTGAAGCTGGGTTCTGGTGTTAGCAACTGTAGCAGCAACTGAGTAAATGAATTCAGTGATGGGAAGCAAAGGCAATGAGACAAAAACAAAACTTTTCCCTTGAACCTCCTTTTATCTGGGCTGGGTTGCCACTGGAAGGGGCCACCCACATTTAAGGTGAATCTTCCAACTTAAAATAACTTCATCAAGAAAATGACTCACATGTCTGGCAGCAGCTTATCTTCCCAGCAGCTTATATTTCAGATCTATTCAAGTTGAACTGAGATGAGCCATTACAGCTACCTTCATTACAGCTTCCGACTCTATCCCAGATTCTGGTAGTGAGCAGAATCTTCAGAGTGAATTGCCTGCTAAAGCCAACATAATGAATGTCTTTCTCATGTATTTTTAATCAAAGTATATATTCAAATAGTGTTTGAAATCAGGGTATTATTGAACAGAGATCTCAGAAAATGTTCTCTAGAAACACTATTATATAATCTTATGCTTTATTGAGTTAATGTTTTCCTGGGCAGTAGATGCTATAGCCTACCCTCAACTTTGGACACATCCTCTGTCACGCAAAATTTTCAGAGCCTTGCATACATACTGAACAAATTACATACCATGCATCCATGCTGCCTCTCTCGCACACAGCACACTCTTGAACATTTTGTAATTCAGAATGCTTTGTAATTTTGAATCCCAATACTTTCTAGCTCATCAGTTTTCATTGATTTCGCATTAGCAGATGTTACCTGATTTTGAAAAAGGGACTACACTCCTTCAACCACCATTCCTTAATAAGTTCAGAAAAAATCCATAAAACAACACCCTACACAGTTGCTTATCTTCAGAAGTTTTAATATTACAAATTTCAGCAGTTGTTTACCTTTTGTTAACTTAGATTCATACATGTGGCTGTCAGAATAAGGTGTAGAAGTCAGCAGAATTTTTTATATTCCTTAGAAAATCAAGCTAAAACCAATCCTTACATACTTATAGTAACAGCTGCTATTTCAGAATCTAATTGGAGAAAGATTGGATTTGAACAAGGAGCAGTTCCTGGCTCCTGGCAACTTGTGATAAAATGAGCAGGTGAATTATGTATTACTTTCCATGTGAGAAACATCACGAGTTCATTGCATAAGAAAAAGCTACAGTGCCAATCTTAGATTGTTACAAGTTGCAATTTTGAGGATTACTTCAAATCACAGGAGAATCATTCCTTTCAACAATCTTGAAATTGTTTGTTTACCATGTGTTCATTCTGCCTTAAGTCTCCAGCATTCTTGTTGCAGGGGGGGGGGTGTATGCTATGCAATCACCTGAAGAGTGATAAACCTGGTAGAACTCTCGTCCTTTAACCACAGTGCAGGCAAGCAGAGGGAAGCCAATATTAGCAGTCAGCTTAATTATGCATTCATTTCCAAAATGTGTAGAAGCAGTATAGGCATAGGTAAAAGTACATATCTTTCAAGGGACTAGAATTCTTTTTAAAAAAATAAACTTGTATATTCTACCAGTTTGAGCACCAATCAACAACATGGTCTTTAGCTTGAAGATAAACTATTTATATATTTATATTTTAATTGTCTGCATAGGCTAGAAGAGGAGGTCATATGCCTGGAAGCTGCATTACAGGTGGTTGTGAAATGTCTGACCTGGGTTCTAGGAACAGAACTTGGGTCCTTTGCAACAACAGTGTGCAAATGTAGGTGCTGAGCCACCTCTACAGCCCCAGAAAGACTCACCTTTTAACAATAATTCTGTCAGAAAGCTTGAACTGAATGAATTTAGTAGTGTTTTTTCCCTGAAATTTCCAACATTTGCAGTGGATAGTGTTTTAGATTGAATATTTACAGTACTTAGTATAAGTCATGTTAAGAACACTTGTGCTGGTTAGTTTTATGTCAACTTGACACAGGTTAGAGTCACCAGATGAGGGAGCCTCTATGAGAAAATGCCTCCATAAGATCAGGCTGTAGGCAAGCTTATAGGGCATTTTCTTAATAAGTGATTGATGGGGAGGGCTCAGCCCATTGTGGGTGGTGCTATCCATGGGCTGGTGGTCTTAGGTACTATAAGAAAGCAGGCTGAAAAAACCACAGGAAATAAGCCAGTAAGCAGATCTCCTCCATGGTCTCTGCATCAACTCCTGCCTCCAGGTTCTTTCCCTGTTTGGGTTCCTATCTGGATGTCCTTTGATAATAAACTGTGGATGTGTAAGCCAAATAATCCCTTTCCTCCACAAGTTGCTTTGATCATGGTGTTTCATCACAGCAATAGTGACCCCAACTAAAACAACATATACTTATTAGTGCTGCTGTGAAAAGTTGCTCCCAAGTGTAGCAGTTTAAGATAATCCATTTTTATTACCTGACACACATCTTCTCCTAGTTTTTTAGGAGAGTGTTCTCAAGTATGTCAGCAAAGGTACTGAGAGGGATTCGATTGAAAGGGTCTACCAAAAACCCTTCACTTCTCGATTTATGTGAACCTTTGGCAGAACTAACTTCCAATTTGATATTTGGGGTCCTCCCTTTGTAGCTGGCTTTCAACTTCTAGTATTCCAAGGCTTGTGACTACAGCTGTCTGCAATACCAGCAATGGTGAAAGTGAACATAATGGGTTTTTATTTGGGTGAATGCAGAGTCTAGACCAAGCATAATTAAGAAAGAAGAGCAGAACAAAATTCCTTGTAGCAGGCAAGGAGAATCACTTCCACAACACCATCTGAATGAATGCAGGAAGATGGTATCTTTATTCTGTAAGTTCACACATATTTTTAGAGGAAAGCATTTTAGAGACAGTCACATTGCTGAATTCACTTTAAAAAGAGTATGTGCAGGCTGGGAAGATGATTGAGTGGATAAGGTGCTTCTTCTGCAATCATGAAGACATAAATTTGGATCACCACAACACAAAACTGGGCCTAGCCATGGTTTATGTCTGAACAACCTACTGCCTACCAGCACCTGGATTAATAACAAAATCATAGTGATGGAGATCTGGCTATATTTCCAGATCCTTGAACATTCTTTTGTGGTCCTTTTATTGGAAAAAATAGTAGATCAAAATGTAGCTTGTTTTGGGGCTAGTAGGTTAGAATCACATTTTTAAATCTTGCAATCTACTATTTCTGTTAAGACATCAAAATTTTCAGTCTTACAGTTTAAATTTTACAATAAACTAACTTTATGAACTATGCAAATTTTAGCTTTATTGTAGGCGGGGTATATGACACTCTGCATGTCAGTATAATTTAAAAGTAACATACAAGAAACACAACAGAAGTGGAAAGATGAAGATAAGGACAGAATTGACCCACACTAAGAAAATGGACTGACAGTTTCTAATACCAGGCTATGCAAGCAGTGTGTGCCACAAATTCAAAGGGATTTTTGTAACTCAAATTTGTAAACAGAAAGGCATTTTAGTTATATGATAGGGCTTGGTATTGCCTCTGTTAAGTGAACGGCTTTGTTTAAACGACAATGCAGAGAATACCTCCATTTGTCTAATACATTTTAAAATTCATCTTTAATGTTTAAGCTCAAAAAAATATGGAATGCCATTTCAACTGGCTATTTAAAGTAGAACTGGCTGTTCCAGGAGACAAACCATGATTTTCAGCTGAAGTGAAAGATTGGGGCATAAGCTAAAAATAAGAAACTCCTGCCTTTGAAGCAATTCTGCCATTTTCAGAGTCATTTTCATATGCATTAAAACCCTTCAAGAGGGATTTAGGACCAAATGATATCTATGTATGCAACTGAAAAATGCAGCAATAGGTTTCCCTATCCACTAGTTTCAAGAAAATGTAAGCATAGGTGATTGCATTTCTCTAGGTGACTTGACTCTGTCCCCATGGTAGAATTGCCTATTCAAGAAATGCAGCAGTAAAAACCTGTGCAACAGATACAGGACTCTCAAGTTCTTCAAAGATTCTTTCTTGTTCTCAATACTATACTTAAGTATGCCTAGCTTACAATCTGACAGTACTATACACTTTCAACCTCTCAGTTCTTGTTATGTGCTTGTCTGCCAAGCTGAGGATCTGAATTTTAATCTAAGAACCTACATTAAAAAAAGAGATGTGTTAATTGGGCAGTGATGGAGCATGCCTTTATTCCGATGATTCATGAGATAAAGGCAGGAGGATCTCTGTGAGTTTGAGGCCAGCCTAGTCTACAGAGTGAGAGTTACAGGAGAGCCAAGGATGTTACACAGAGAAACCCTGTATAAAAATTAATTAAAATAAATAAATAAATAAATAAATAAGTAAATAAATAAATAAATAAATGAGGTGTGGTGGTGTACAGTTGTAAGATTACTGGGATTCATCAGTCATCCTAGGCTACTTGGTGATTTCCAAGCCAGTGCAAGAACCTGTGTGAAAAAAACAAAGTATACAGGACCTGAGGACTGATATCTGAAACTGTCCCTGGCTTCCACATACACACACCAGAAATATCATCATATAGTTGCAAGAGTTCCAAAACCAATACAGAAAACCTCTTAAGCAAACTGGCAATATATTGTCATTCCTTTGAGATGTTTTCTTATTGGACATTAATGTTCTTGAATCCATTATAACAAGCAACAAAAGCACAAGAGTCCAAATTTATTCTGCACCTAATCATTAGGTTTCCCTATCTTTCTGTCAAATGATATTAAAATTTTTGATCAAAATCAGGGTGTTGCATTTGTTAAATAAACTGATGGTCACCTTCTGGAACTATTTCATAAATAATGGTGCTACATTCTGAACTACAAAGACTCTCTTTTTTCCACAAGCTCATAAGGTAAAACCATTATATGAACAGAATCAAATTAACAGAGTTCTTACCTCCAATGTCAGAAGAAGTATCTTTCACCAAGTTAGTTGTAACCCTTGTCAGTCAAATGAATTCCAACTCACATTCATATCAGGACATTCCACTAATGTGTAAGGATTTACAATGATCCACTATCATAGCAAAGTCTATCCTAAACAATTATTCAAAAATTCACATACAGAGCATAAGGTGATGTTCTCTACAGATTGAAAAGAAAATTTCAAGATCACACTTTTATACATCTTTTTTTTTTTTTTTGGAATTTAGAATCTCAGTTGTCTTTCTTTAAAACTGTTGATGCCTTTTAAGCTACAGCTTCCCTAACCAGCAACTGCAACTCTGATGCTGCCAGCAGGAGTTCAGCAGCAAGAGCCACAACCCAAGGGGGTCCTGTTCCTTCAGGCACAGATTCTTTCAAAGCTACAAGGGAACTTATCTAAATCTCTGTCCCCCTGAAGAACTCAAAATTAAAAGGTTGAGGTGGAATTCTGCTCCTCAGAGAGGTTGAATAGCCAGTTGCTCACTTCTTCTTGCTCATGTTTTCCCCAAAGTCCTCATACTTCTTCTTGGCCTCATTTAAAAGCCTGACTCCTCCCTACCACTTCCTGTCAGCTAGTTGCTGAGTCAGCCTCCTGACCACAGGTGAATTGTATTTAATCAGGCAAATGTAACACATCTTTGCATCATTAAACAAATGTTCCAGAGCATAAACAAAATTAAAACACCTTAAAATAATATTCTCTAATACATCAGGTTTCATTTCTTGTTCTGCTCCAATCTCAATCAATGCTAAGCACCTTTTTATTCTTCTTTCATATATTATAGTCTGATTGCAGTTTCCCTTTCCTCCCCTCTCCCAGGCTCTCCCATCTCTCCTCTCATCCAGATCCATCCATCTTCCCCCATCTTTCCTCCAGAAAGACAAGGCCTCCCAGAGACATCAATCAAACATGGAACAATATGTTACAATAAGACCAGACACATACTAATGAAGACTGGAAGAGGCAACCCAGTAGGATGAAAAGGTTCCCACAAGTAGACAAAAGTGTTAGAGACAGCCCATATTCCCACTGTTAGGAATCCTACAAGACACCCCCACTCCAACCCCACCCCGTGACTCCAGTGGCCTTCCAGAGCTCTGACTAATGTTTGGCTGTGGGACACTGCATCTGCTCCCATTGGAAGCTAATTTGATTGTAATTCAAATTAGCTAGACTCTCATCCCAGAACACTCTGCAGACAGGACAAACTGTACGTTGAAGGTTTTGTGGCTGGGTTGGTATCCCAATTCCTTCTCTTGAAGCCTTGCCTACTTACAAAAGATGACTGTTCAGGCTCTGTGTTGTCTGCTCCTCTCCCCATTACTAGGACTCTTTGTCAGGGTTATTCTAATAAATTCCATGGAGTATCCATTTTACTAGGTTTCCACCTCAGTATTCTTGTTTTTTTTTCTCTACATTAAAAATATTATTCTTCTCTCGTATATTGCATCCTGGCTGCAGTTTTTCCTCCCTCATCTTCTCCCAGTGCCCCCTTATATTTTCTCTCCCCCAGATCTACTCCTCCTCCTTTCCATTCAAAAAACAGCAAACCTCCTAGAGATATCAACCAAACATGGCATGTCAAGTTACAGTAAGATTAGGCACATTCCCTCGTATTAAGACTAAATAAGGCAACCCAATAGTAGAAAAGGGGCCCCAAGAACAGGGAAAAAGAGTCAGAGACAGCCTCAGCTCTCACTGTTAGTAGTCCTATAGGAACACCAAACTGCACAACCATAACATACATACAGAAGACAAAGGTCCATTCCATGCAGGCTCTCTGATTGTAGGTCCAGTCTCTAGGAGCCTATATTAGCCTTGCTTAGTTGATTCTGTGGACCGTTTTCCTGTGTTGTCTTGACCCCTGTGGCTCCTACAGTCTTTTCTTGCCCTCTTCTGCAGGATTCCCTGAGGTTTGCCTAATGTTTGGCTGTGGGTCTCTGTATCTGCTTCCACCAGTTTCTAAATGAAACCTCTCTGATGATGATTATGCTAGGTTCTGAAGACTAAGCAGTCTTAAACTTATTAAATTCCTGCCAGCTTGCCATCTGTTCTAATGCCTGTCAGATGCGATTCATAACACAAGAGTCTCTTTTTGATGGTAAAGGTAAATTAGATGAAGAGTTGGCTATGTTATACATTGATATGTCTTTATAAAGTTTCAGAATCCAGAATAAAAAAATCCCTTTTGTTCCACAAATTTTAATAGTGAGGGGCTTCAATATCTTAGCTTTCTAAGTGAGTTTCTGGGATGGTATGTGCCTTAGTAGTAGTTTGATTTAGTGTTGCAAATGCTCAGTTATGCTAAAGTATTAGTCCCCAGGTCCTGCTATTGGGAGGTGCTAGGCTATGGGCTGGAGATTAAGTGCATCCCTTTGGTTCATTTGGGGATATGTTCTCTAAAATGATTGTTGAACCCTACTGATTCTCCCTCTTTTTCCTTTTCCCTCCCATCATTCTCTTCCTTTCTTTGCTTTCTGGCCCTAGACATCACTTATTAACCTGACACACGACACTGTGATACACCAGCATCCACTGCTCTTCTGAGAGCTGAGCCAATGCAGGAAACATGTCAATGAAGCTCAAAACTATGCATCAGCTAAATGAATCTTTCGCTTAATAGATCACTTAACTTAGTAATTTATTTAGTATCATGAAGCTGACTGGCAAAGCCACTTTTATAAAATGCATAAAATTTGGTTTTCTTACTTACATGTCATGAAGAAAGTTTTTTCGGGGGTAGGAGTGCTCCAGTAGCACAGTAGATTTTTGTCTAGGTGTGGGAAATACAATAATGAGAAAAAAGACCAAGCCATTCCTTAATATTTTAGTGCATGTTTTGTAATCAAGAGAATGTAAGGCGGGTAAGATTGAGAGTTTATATGTGTGTATATATATATGTGTGTGTGTGTGTGTGTGTGTGTGTGTGTGTGTGTGTGTGTGTGCTTGTATATATACTGACGCTTTTTACTCATCGCTTCTTTGTTTGCCAGTATTGATTAAGGTTGACTTGTGGGTTGCCAATCAACCCCCATGTTATTCATTCTAGGTTTATATCCCTGCGCTGTGCTATACTTTCATAGAATACAGTCGTGTCTATCATGATTACTTTTGGTGATTCTTAGCTTTATTTCCTCTCTCATTAAAGGTTTTACTATTAGCGTAAATTCAGTTTTCTGGGTTTTTTTTCATATTTTCTTTTTTTTCTAATAATATATCTATTTTTTCCTGTTGGAATTCTCCCCTGGCACAGTGTCTCTTTACCTTTTCACTTTAGCACCATCTTGCCAGACAGAGTCAGCCCTTGAGAGATGAATATGAAACCTTAAAATACCCCACTCCAATTATCTGTTTTCCATCTAAGAAAGAAGATGTGTGTCTTCACCTCCATGGAGCTAGAATTATTTTTACTACCAGTCAGTAGGGATATGTCTACTTTAGGTACTGGTATGAAAATTACTCAGCCTCATAAGAATGTTATCTGAAAAATAGTAAATCTTTAAATATTGTGTTAAATATTAAAGAAAGACAATAGAATTTCTGGAGCATACCTGAGCATGGAGTTAAGAATTAGTTCTGTTTCTCTCCATTTTCCCCATGCTCACATTCTGAGATAACTCTTGTTCTCGGTCACACTGCCAGAAAGGAAGGTCACTTTCATTGTATGAGTCTTGATCTCGAATAAGAGAAAGCATCAAAATTTACACAGTGCTTATACCTGGAGACATTGTGTATCCTATGAAACTTTCTGAGAATAATGTAGGCATGACAATAAGTAGAAAGACACCAGAACTATCTATTCAATATAGTTCTCGAAGTTTTAGCCAAAGCAATAAGAGAACGAAAGAAGATTAAGGGGATACAAATTGGAAAAGAAGAAGTGAAACTATTTGCAGATGATATGATGGTACATATAAGTGACCCACAAAATTCTTCCAAGGAACTGCTACAGCTGATAAACACCTTCAGCAATGTAGCAGGATACAAGATTAACTCAAAGAAATCAGTAGCCCTCCTATACACTAAAGATAAAAGGGCTGAAAAAGAAATAAGGGAAACATCACCCTTTATAGTAGCTGTAAATAGCATTAAATACCTCAATGTAACTATAACCAAAGAAGCAACAGATCTGTTTGCCAAAAACTTTAAATCACTAAAGAAAGTAATTGAAGAGGATATCAGAAAATGGAAAGATCTCCCATACTCCTGGATAGGTAGGATCAACATAGTAAAACTGACAATCTTACCAAAAGCAATCTACAGATTCAAGCAATTCTCATCAAAATTCCAACACATTTTTTACAGATCTTGAAAGAACAATACTCAATTTCATTTGGAATAACAGGAAAGCCAGGATTGCCAAAACAATTTTGCTCAACAAAAGAAGCTCAGGAAGCACCCCCATCCCCGACTTCAAGTTATAGTATAGAGCTACAATATTAAAATCAGCCTGGTACTGGCATAAAAACAGACTTGTGGATCAACGGAATCAAATTAAAGATCCTGACATTAACTCAGACACATCTGATTTTCGACAAAGAGTTGAAAAATATTCAATGGAAATAAGATAGTATCTTCAACAAATTGTGTTGGAATAACTGGATGGCAGTATGTAGAAAACTGCAAGTAGATCCAAGCCCTGCACAAAACTCAAATCCAAGTGGATCAAAGACCTCAACATAAAGCCATATACACTGAACTTAGTAGAGAAGAAAGTGGAAAATACCCACCAATGCATTGGCACAGGTAACCACTTCCTAAATATAGCACTAGTAGCACAGACACTAAGAACAACAATCAATAAATGGGATCTCCTGAAACTGAGAAGTTTCTATAAGGCCAAGGACACAAACCTACAGAATGGGAAAAGATTTTCACCAACCCTACAAGTGACAGAGGACTGGGCTCTAAAATATATAGCGAACTCAAGAAACTAGAGCCCAAAATCCTGAATAACACAATCAAAAAATGGGTTTCAGAACTAAAAAGGGAATTCTCAGTAGAAGAATTACAAATGGCTGAAAGGCATTTGAAAAAGTGCTCAACATCTTTAGCCATCAGAAAAATGCAAATCAAAACAACTTTGAGATACTACCCTACACCTTTCACAATGACTAAACAAAAACACAGATGACAGCCTATGCTGGAAAGGATGTGTAGCAAGGGCAACACTCCTCCATTGTTGGTGGGACTGTAAACTTGTTCAGTCACTTTGGAATGCAATATGGTGGTTTCTCAGAAAACTGGGAATAAATCTCCCCAAGGATCCACCAATGTTACTCTTAGGCATATACACTAAACATGCACATTCACACCCCAAAAGCATTAGCTCAACTATGTTCATAACAGCATTATTTGTGATAGCAAGAACCTGGAAACAACCTACATGTCCCCCAACTGAAGAAAGGATTATCAAACTGTTGTACTTCTGTACAATGGAGTACTACTCAGCAGTAAGAAAAAAATGATACTTTAAAATTTGCAGGCAAATGGATGAATTTGAAGAATATCCTCCTGAGCGAGTTCTCACAAACATTGGTGGACTTTAAGCAAAAACATTCTTTTCTCATTGAAAGATACTGGGTGAATAAAGTGATTTAAAACATACACACACAAGCAAAAACAAAACAAAACTGGCTTGATTGTAGAAGGGTTGCGTAGCAGAAATTTGTGGTGACCATAGTGCATCTGTGGGCATTAGCTGTGACCTACTGTGCTTTCTTCATCTGTAGCTGAGCCTAACCTGGCTTGAGGAGCTTTAGATTTTATTTCTGATGTTTCAAGTATTTTAGAGAAAATAGAAGTTTTATTATTGTTTGAGTTTTTTTAAGCTATCCTAAATGTTTTGCTTTTTTAATATACAGTTTGATATTGGTTTTCAAAACAGGCATCATTTAGTAAAAATAAATATTTTTTGAATAACTATGCAATTTCCAAAAAAAGAAAGACACCAGAACAAGGAGAACTTACTTTACAGTATATAATGCCCATAATTCAATTTGTGTATGTGTGCACATTTCTGATGACCAAAAGATGACATTAGGTATCTTCCTCTATTGATCTTCAAATATTTTGAGACAAGACATTTTACTGAGCATAGAATCCACTGATTCATACATGTTGGCTGGCTAGTGATCCTTAGAGATTTTTTCACTCTTAAGCTCCCTACTTCTGGGACTATAAATCCTGAATCGTTAAACCTAGGTTTTTATACAGATTCTGAGAATAAGACTCAGATATACTGGTTTTTGTATGAATCAGATTACTGACTGATCAGTCTTCCTAGCCCTCCTTGTTCAAATATGTGGGGATGGGTTGGATTAAAACCAACTTTTAGTAATGCCTGCAACAATAGCCTAACAATCACCATTCTGAAGACTGGAATTCTGTTTTGAGTTCTAGAAATTACAAACATTCTGTTAATGTGGTATGTGTGTGCATGCATGCATGTGTTTCTCTGTGGCATTTGAGTATATTAAAATAGAACATGGAAGGTGCATTAATGTCATTCATGCTACTGTGTAACTATCAATACTGTTCCTAAATGTTTCCAATTCCTTACTCAGAAAACTCTGTGTCCATTAATCATCAAGTTACTATCTCTCACTTTGTCTGGACTCTGATAACCATTCACCTATGTTCTGTCACTGTGTAAACCATCAGTCAGCATTGTAGTTTGTGGAAAGTGTCAGTTTCCTAGAAGTCAAGGTAAATTCCAATGCCCTTAGTTCAAGATAAAATTTGGATCCTTTTGTTCCTCTTTGTAACCACAAATATTTATACGTAACTAAATTGCCATGTCATCGCACATTAACATCTCCAGGAGAAAAAATAACACCTTCTCCAAAGCCTGTATTTATTACCACAGCAGAGACCCATTTGACTGTCATTTCCTACATGTGTTATGTGAGTATTTGTTGTGTGTGTGTGTGTGTGTGTGTGTGTGTGTGTGTGTTAGAATGCAAGATAAAATTACAGTTTCTAGGATTTAGATATATTGGAGTATGGGGGTAATTTAAAATATATGAATAAAAATATTTCCTTTGCCAAATTCAGAAATAAAAGATAATCATGAACATTGCAACACCCACATATTCAATCAATGCCTTCTATAAATGATCAAGGCTCTGGGATAGAGAATGAACAGTCAGTTTGAAGTCCTAATTATATGTGGGTGTCTTGGGAAGATGCAGGCACTACCCTGTTATCTTTTGAGAAGCAGACACAAGAATCTTTGGAAATTCATTTTTTGGAAACCCACTGTCCATTTCCAGCATTAGAAGCTGAAGCACTGTGTTGTGATAGAGTCATGACACTGGATTCAAGGCCAGGGATAAGAATCTCAGGACAAAGATTAATCTCTCACTCTGCTTTTGATGTTCCTTTCTGAAGACAGTGTGCTGTATATTAATGTGCTATTTTGTACTTCCTGTTTCCCTCTTGCATATGATTAGGTACTCTTACTGCAAATTTGACAATAGTGAGATTTGGTGAAGCTGATTTGCCCCAGGGGGCAGGGAGATGAGTCTATAAAAAGACTATGCTGAAGGTTTGATGGCCCAGGCACTCCGAATTGTTCTCTGTAGTTGTCACTGTCGGTTTCATCTTTTGTAGTAATAAACTCTCATCACAACCGCTCTTTTGTGTAGAGTATGCAAGCTGTCAACATTTTCTAATACTCTTCTTTCAACAAGACAAAGTCTTTCTGTGATCCTAAGACACTCTTCACCTTCTTATAACCTTGCACAATTTAAAACTTTATATCCTTCCAACTGAATGTGACCAGGTCTTGTATCAAATTCCAACAATAACTTTACATCCGTCTGGCATTCTTTCAAGTCTCTATCCTCATTTTTCTTCTTAGGAATGCCTAAGGAGGAATAGAGAAAGGAAACTTAAATGAAGAATTCTATTCTTTTCGTGTATTATTCAAGTGATTGGATGTAAATGGAATTGAGACCTCTACAGAGAAGAGTTTATTCATTATTTTGCTAAACACCATAAGGAGTATAGACTACAGAAGATAATTTTTTAAGGCCTATAAAGCATCCACAGTGGTCCACTTAGTTTCTCCTACTTAGATTTCCTTGCTTGAGAATTATAATATTTTAACCATTGTTCTTATATCCAAAAATGGTTGTCTTGTGAATACAACAAGAAGGTCAAAAATAGGATATTTATTACAGGTATGAAGTTCTTCCCCTGGCAGGTTGTTACAATTGTCGGCATTAACAACAGACAGCTTCTCTTGAAAGATGATATTTTTAGGCAATTCTTTTGTATCAGATACCAGTATAGGCAAAATCAAACACATTCAGAAAAAAAGTCTTATTCCTCCTCCAACAGCAACAATTATATTGTGTTTTTAGTTCATATGCTTGGGGGTTTCAGTATGTGACTAGTTGACCTTGTTGCTCTGAGCAACAAATATCATCATTGTGGGAATATAAAGTGATTTCAGTAGAAATAGCACATTTATGTCATTACTTTTTTCCTTGCTGTGACCAAATCATCCTAAGAAAGATTTTTTGAGGGTACAGTTCATCATGGTGAAGAAAGAAAGAAGCCTGAAGCAGTTACATTGGTTGCACTGTATCCACAGTCAGAAACCAAAGAAATATGGATGCTTCTGCTCAGCACACTTTCTTTTTTTCCCTCTCCCTTTATGTCTGGGACTTCAATCCATGGGAATATGCCTTCCACATTTAAGGTGGGTCTTTCCACATTAATTAACCTTGTCTAGAAACACCCTCACAGATATGCCAAAAAAGTTTGCCTCCTAGGTGATTCTAGACCTTTTCAACATGACAAACAATTTTAGCCTGCTTCATAATAGGTTAAAAATGTAAAAAAGTGCCCTTTATATAGACATGCATTTGGGAAGAAGTGAGACAATTTTTGTGTATGTTTCTCTTATCCTGTACTTGTCACTGGTATTAAGGCATTGCTTTAAAGGACAAACTTACAGGTGAAGATGTTTCTTATTAACACTCAAAACTGGAATCAATCTGGTGAAAGAAGTTGTAGTATGGAAGTATAGTCTAAAATGGATACCATATCTGTCATTGAATAATAAACAGCTAAAAAGATGTCATTAGTGTGACCATTAAGTTCATTTAAAAAAAGGATTGAGTATACTACTTTTTCATGTTGGAAAGTACTTCTTCAAGGATGCTTGCTTCAATAGCATCAGAGGTCAGAGTTCTAAGTTACTGTGTAAGAATGTGTGGTTGGGACCAGAGATGAGAATATTTGACATATTTCACCTTCTTATATAGTCTGACTAGATCTAGGACTCAATTAATGTAGGGGCTGATTAATAGTAAGAGAAAAGCATGAAAGTAGTATCTAATTGACAAGATTTGTTCTAGAATTAATATGCTTTCCAAGTGGGAAATTACACTACACACTTAGAGATTAATATATGAAAAAAGCTCTTTAATAATGGCATGCTCTGGCTAATACCCAAAGAGGAGCTGGCCATGAATAGAAATTTTACTAACTCACTTACACACATTAGGCTTATGCATTTGACATATGTGCTCATTCTTAAATCACTTTTCAGGTTCTTGAGTCAGGTTACACTTTGAAATTTTAAGTACAGGCATGAGACTGCAGGTCTGGCCACTTAGGCTGCTGAAAGAGTGACACAAAAAAGCTATGGCATTTCTGAAGTTACAGTTTGCCAGTGAAATTTCAACTTAAAATAGCCAATGTACCAATTCCACATATTTTGTCTTTAGGTCCTTCAAGATTCTCCTTTATAGTCTCCATGTTTGATGTATAATTGGAATTATGGAGTGGTCCTTCCAAGAGGAAAGAGCAATTACCTCAGTCACACATGACGGGAAAGATCTTGTCAGTTCCTGCTTGGATAAGGATCAGTGAAACACCACAAATTGTCTTTCCCTCTAAACCAAAGCTCTCTGTAACCACAAATGAAGAAAGTTTGATGCAGGTTATCTACAATGATCTGAGTTACTTTGTAAGACATTAGGCAAACTTGATGTATTTCTTAAATGATTAAATAGACATGGATAGATCACTTGATATTCTTTAAAAACAATGGATGCATTGTGTTTACTATTATATCCATGATATCTTAGGTCAGAACAACATAATGTGTTTAGTATGGAATTGTTGGCAAGACAATCTTCTTATCTATCTTGCATAAAGGTGAATAAATGAACCAACCCATTTGCAAGGAACTTACAATAAGGGATGGTACCTGATCTATTCAAATTTAGTGACTTTTAGAGGCTTATGTGTTTTGTCCGTAGCACTACACTATTGATAGATAAAGAACACTTAGGAGATGGACTGTAGTGTGAAGTCATTAGGTACACAAAGGAACAACTCTGAAGGACATAATGGGACTCCAGTTTCTACTCTCATTCTTTCAATTCCCAGTCATATAGAAAAACAACAACAACAACAAACTAAGTCCACTAGAGTATACTAGAGTCCTCTCTAGAGTCCTCTGAAAGCCATGGGGCTAACCAAGAATGGGGTGAACTTTGTAATTATGAAAAACTAAACCTTATCTTAATAATTTGTTATAGTATCAGAAATTTATCACAGTTCTATGCTATTACTGGATGACTGTAGTGTTTTAAATAGCACAACAGAAAAAGATAGGTGAAAGCCATTTTTTTTTTTTTTTTACTTTGTGGTTGAGATAGTCCATGGAGCCGAAGTAGGAGTGACTTTTGAATGTTGAATCAAGCTCATCACTGAAAGAAAGGAGGAAGGAGGCAGCTTTACAGGCAGAGCAAAAGCCTTCTTAGTGTGAATGACTCCCTCAAGGATCAGCAAGATGCCCACCATCACTCGAGCCCATGATGTGCAAAGGGGAGAGGTTCTGTTAAAGGATATATTCTTAACTTAATATTGTGAAAGCTCTGCCCTTTCCTTCCTCCCTTTCATTCAGCTGGAAGCATTGCATAAAACACAGGGTTAACCTAGCATAAATAAGACCTAATCTGAACTACATACATGTGCCTAAAGCAGAAAGTATGAAAATAACTTTCAGAGTTAACACATTACAATTCACTTTGAGACCATAAATGATTGCACCATGTATCCTATGATTATTGCTGTGAAATAGGAGTGATTCAATTTACCTGGTTTCTCTTACTACTCGTGCCTTTGCTATCCCTGTGATCCCACATTATTTTACATCCTGAAAAACTAGGTTAATAGTGGCAAATATGCCTGAATATTAGGGTCATATTTCCTCTCAGCTTAAGCATTTCCTCCTGAAGGGGGAAGGGAGGCTCATAAGACTCGGAAACTAATGACATGTAAAAGGCTCAGGAAGCTTATGAACTTAGAAGACTAATAAGCTCAGAAAGGTGTAGTATTCCCAAGTCCCCTCTCCAGGGTAGTAGGCAATAAACAATTACTGGGGGAAATGAGGCTTTTTGGTGACATTGCCTGCAATTTATTGAAGGAGCCTCAAGAATGTAACTTTCATGAATCATCATCCACTTGTGTCATCTCAGCTGTAGATGAAGTTGACTTTTGAATTTTTAATCAAAAAAGTCTCACAGACAAACCCACAGCCATAACCAGTGGAGACAATGTCTCATTGTGACTCTTGATTGTGTTAAGTTAGCAAAGCTAATAACCACAGTCCTCAGTGCAGTGGTATTCAGACGTGAGGCATTTGAATGTGACTGGATTGTATGGATTCTGGCCCTAGTAAAGTCAGTAGCTCATTAATTAGACTAGATTACTAGATGCAATTAGTCTGTTGATGTGCTCTCTAGGATTAATAGATATATGATTATTTACTCTCAAGAAAATCATGCAACAGCCAGTTCTTAATTCTTCTCAGACTTTAGAGGCTACTATCTATAATTATGGCAAAATTTTAGTCTGAGAGCATTATATCTCATGAACAGATGGAGCACTTTTGCTGAATCCAGGAAGGATCTTGCATAAATTTTGGCAATAAAAAAGGTAAGCTTTGAAATTTGTTTAATTATTTGCTATCAAGATATGTTTTCTCCTAACACACTATTGCTACAGTGTCCAATATCTAATTTAACTTAGAAAAGAGTCAAGATTTTGTTTGTCCTGAAGGTATTCAGCACATTCTTTGTTAGACAGCTAAAAGATAAATGAACAGTATTTGCAGTTGGTAATCCACATACAGCAATAGGAATGATGGAAAAGATAAACTTTTCAAAGACAGTGATATGAAGTCCTGCCTCACCAGACACACTGAGTTAGTGCATGTAAGTATAAACAACATTTCAAAGAAGAAATAATCTTGAGCAAGGGTCAGTGTAAGTGCTTATCAGTCTTTGGGCTTATGGAATGCTCAAGAATAATCTTCAGTGGTTTCCTAAACCCTTATTCTCATTTGAAACATCTATAAGTATTTTGCTTTAGATAACAATACAATATATGGACAGCCTGCCTGGTAATATGTAAAATATAACTCATATCCATCCTTTCAGTATACAATTTATAAGAAAAAAAACTTACTTTAGTCCCATAAGTCTGCTTAAGCAAAAGTTATAAACAATATGAAAGTATTTTCTTTTTTCATATCAAAAATGACTTCATCGCTCAAAGAATGCTCAAGTATGTATTACTTGGTGTTATAGTGTGGATATAAATGACTCTCCAACTTATCATGTACTGAAAGATTGGCAATCAAGGCATTAGATCATAAGTATGAAAGTGTTTGTATGAAGCGTTTGGTGATAGTAACTCTATGAGTTCCAAAGTAATGTAAATTATTTGAGAAAGTCACTAGGAGGGGCAGGAGGGGGAAGAGAGTTTGAACAAGAGGATAAATAAAAAATGAGACTTTATTCAAAAACAAAAAATAAAAAACAAAGCACCTAAAATTCTGAAAATAAATAAATAATAAGCCCTGAAGCAAAGGATTGTTCCAACAATGTTGAAGACATAGTCCAAGAGGTTTGAAAAGCATACAGAAAAACCTTAAAAGGGAAATAAGCTTAATACATTTTTGAAACAAAATTGTTAAGTCCAGATTCCCATGTATCTCAAAATTGAGTTTAATATTTCAATCTGGATATGGAGGGGGAGTCCATTAAGAAGAGAGTGAACATATAGAACCTGTGTAATTATGAGCATTTCCTTTGGTACAAATTAGTTCATGGTATTTTCTTCTCCTATGGGAGGTTTCACATAAGTGTGAGAAGAAGCTTTAAAAAGGTCTGGAAAACAGAGATCCAGACACACAGTGTGTGGTGTAGCAGAAGATAGAAAAGCAATGCTACAGAAAGTCAAAGGTTAAGGCCTAATAATAACAGCACTGCAGAGGCAGAAATATACAGGCACCTTTACACAAGTTTACTGCTTATTTCCCATGCTTGCTATCTTCTTCATGATCATCCCTAGTATTAGGCAGCCTCTTTTTGCTGTAAACAAGTGCTTGCAAAAGTTGGAGGAATTTCAGAAATTTCATCCATATTAACTTGGCTCTGGTGTTACATGATCTATGATAAGGCAGGATATCATGGAAGGAACACATGGGTCACAGACAGAGAAATGGAGAGGGGAAGCAAAGGAGAGAGATGGAGAGAGAGAGAGAGAGAGAGAGAGAGAGAGAGAGAGAGAGAGAGAGAGGAAGGAGGAAGAAGGAGGAGGAGGAAGGAGGAGGAGGAAGGAGGAGGAGGAAGGAGGGAGAAGAGGAGGAGGAAGAAGGGAGAAGAGGAGGAGCAGGAGCAGCAGCAGCAGGAGGAGGAGGAGCAGGAGGAGGAGGAGGAGAAATTGTAGCTTTCAGAGTCCCAGTAGCTAAGTTTTTATCACTTCCCAAGAGATCATCCACTTATGAGCCAATCAATATAGAGGTCAAAGCCCTTATAATCCAGTCACCTTAAAAGACCCTACTTCTAAATACATTGGAGGACTGTAATGGTTAGCTTTGTTAGCTTGACATGGCCAAGAATCACCTGATTAGAGAGTCTCAATGAGAGAATATTTACATTTATTTGATCTTTGGGTATGTCTGTAGGATTATTTTAATTAAGTTAATTAGTGTAAAAAGACTCAGTCCATTGTGGGTAGTACCATTCCATAGGCATTGGATCTTGAAGTGTGTATCTGTGGAGAAACCTAGCTGAATACAACTAAGTAAGCAAACATGGATGTGTTTGTTTCTCTCTTCTCTTGACAATGGTTGTAATGTGACTTTCTGTTTAAAGTTCTTGTCTTGACTTTCCCATATTGTTGAATTGAATCCTGGAACTGTAAACTGACATAAAACCTTTTCTCCCCTCAGCGGCTTATGTCAGAATATTTTATTGCAGCATCAGTCATGAATCTAGAAAAGGAGATCAAATCTCAAATACAAAAGCCTCCTGGGAATATTCCAGACAGAAAGTGAAATAAGCAAAGCTTTTCCCATGAAGAAAACAGGATTATGTGCCACAGATTCACAAATGCTTGCAAATTTATGTTATTGGGGCTCCAAATAAAACTCTAGTAGAATATCCAATGCATGTACACACCTGCATCAAGGAAGGAATGATGGAAATATATCAAAGACATACACATGGTCAAAATATACTGAAGTACAGGAAAATTCAAAATACTATACCACCAAGTCTTCCATGGTCACTTTTTAATGGGGTTTGAAGACCAGATATTTGTTTTGAAATAGATAAAAAATGAAAATAGTACAATTTCATTCTCCCCTTTCTGTTTGGAAATTTGATAATGGTAGAAGATTCACACTAATACATGAGGGATATTTTAGAATGAGAAATTATGACATCTTAGATCAAGGCAATTGTCATGGGATATTGATAATGTTTACTCTGAAAGTTTATTGGAAGAAATTCCAAATGCTATGACAATTTTGAAAAACAAAGAAAACTACATTGTACACCATCTAATAGTTGTCAATTTTCAGACAAATATCTTGAACAAATATGGAGTAGAAATGGACCCTATCCGTCCAAGACCCTATATCTCTAACACTACACCGCATGTTACCTAATATGTGTCAGTTTTTAGGTAAACATTTGGATATCAGGTAATATTTGATCAATGCTAGGATTATTTATTCTAAAGAAGATACCAAATACCCAGTTTGCCATAAAAAGTACAGTAATGGGGCTAGGGCAACAGCTTAGAGGTTAAAGTGCTTTGTATGCAATGAAGAGGACTTGAGTTTGGATACTCAGAACCAAAACAAATGCCAGTCAGGCATGGCTGTCACTCTGTAATTTCAATCTCACTGGCAGAAGCAAGGTATCCATGGAGTAAACTCCTTAGGGAGACTAGTTGTGTCATTAAGATCTGGGTTTGACTGGGAGACCCAACCCAGAGAATAAGATAGAAGAGCAATTGGTGAGATTTCAGTTTTGTGCCTCCACAGGTGTTCACACATGTTCACTTGCGTGCACACACACACAGGCCCTTATACACATGCAAACACATATTCACACGTGAACACTCACATGTGCACACAAAAAGAATAAAAGCAAGGCAAATCACAGTGGTATGTAGAGGTTGTCAGTCTCCAGATACTTTTACTTCATCCACGAATATAAGTTGATAGTGTATGTATTTTGACAAATCCTTTAGGCTTACTTAAATTTGAATAAGAAGAAAGCAAAGGGAAAAAAACCTAAGCTTTAAACATGACAAAAGTCAACTCATGAACTATATGAAAAAAGGGACCAGGATCATGAGAAAGAAACCCAGAGAGACCACTGACTTGAGCTATTGGGAGCTCACTGACTCAGAATAAATTGCTGAGGAATCTTCAGAGAAAGGAACTAAACCCTCCAAAGGTTTAGTTGACTGTCAAATGGCATGAACAGTTTGTGGAGCCTCTTGCAGTAGGATCAGACTATGTTCCTGGTACATGAATTAACATCTCAGAGCCCATTCTCTATAGAAGAACACCTAACCCAGCTTTAATACTGGAATGTGGAACTCAAACCTACTTGAACTGGGTATGCCAGACTGAACTGACCCACCTTGGGACTCCTTGCCCTCTTTGGGGAATGGATGGGGGTTTGGAGTAGCTCCGAGGCTGAGGGAGGTCTGGGAGGAACTGGGAGGAGGGATGGAAGGAGGAGCAGTGGTAGATATGGAAAAAACTTTTTAAATAAAAAAGAAGTCTGTAGAAGATGCCTCATCTAGAATTACAGTTTGCAGGTTTGTCACATTTTTCCACTTAACATTCTTTTCAGTACTCATTGGCAGGAGCAGGAGGGACTTCTCTAGCCTCTGGCCTCTTTAGATTGATTTTCTTGGCCATTAGGATGTCTGTGCTCCCTTTCTTGTGATAAGTTCCATTCTCAAATCCATATACTAACTAGGAAAGTAGAACACCAAATCTATTTTAGGTACAAAATGGTTGACAAAACATCTCATCAGAAACAGGCCAGAGTGAGTTTAAGTGACATGAACTATTCATTGAAGCCAATAGAACCCTCAGAGAGGGACTATGGGGATTCTAGTCATTTCTTAGGTGTAGCCATCTTTTATGTTTTTTTCTTCTGATAACAGAGTCTAATAGATAGAATATGATGACCCTTTTCCATTGTGACTTTCAAGCAAGCACAGCTAGATTTTTGCTTCAGAAGGACCAGGAAGGAAGTTCACTGATGATAATAGTGAAAGTGATGGTGATGGTAAATGGCCATGATGATGATGGTGGTGATAATAATGACAATAATGGTAATAGTGGTGATGAGGATTATGACAGTGATAATGGTGACAAATATGATGATGATAATGGTGATAATGTTAAAAGTCATTATGGTGTTAAGGATGACTATTTTAATGGTGGTGCTTTGGAGATAGTAAAGAAAGTGGAGATGATGGTAATAAGCACAGGGACTGATGATGGTGAAGGTTAATAAGGTGATGATAGTGGTGATGATGGTGATACTCATTGTGGTGATGATGCATAGAATGGTGATGAATATGACTGTGATGATGGTAAAGGTTCATAAGATGATGATGGTGATAGTGATAATTGTGGTGTTATGATGGTAATAATGAAAGGAATAAAAATAATGCTGATAAATCTGATAAACATGACAATTTTGAAGATTAATAAGATGATAATGGTTGTGATAGTGATATTTGTGATGATGGTCATTATGAAGAAGATTATATTTGGATGACAACAATAGATGAGACAGTATAAGTTCCTTGCTGAAGCTTCATTATGAAGAATTCAAATAAATCAAATAACTAAATAGAAAACTCAAAGACCCAGTTTTACTTTGTGAACTGAATGTATTGTGAAGGTTGGTTGCAAGAAGAGGAAGATTTTGAATCTGTATATGCTGAAAAATTCCACAGAAGAGGAGAATTTGTGGAGTAGACTCTGGCATACTTCCCCTTGAATCTAGATAACAGCTGGGTGAAGTGCATCTGAAATGGCCTTTTCATTATCAGAGAGAGAGAGAGAGAGAGAGAGAGAGAGAGAGAGAGAGAGAGAGAGAGAGAGAGAGAGAGAGAGAGTTGTTAGCTCTAACTTCTAGTAGGCTTCTCCCAAATTTCTATACATAGCTTATGCCTGTATTTCCTTGGACAAGGAAAAAAGTATCTAGATATAGCATGGTAAGTGGGTGAGTCATGGAAATAGACAAAACTCTACTGAAACCCAACATAAATTTTATGACTTGCTTTGCAATCTTTCTACTTAAAGTGCCAAGTCTCTGATTGTAAAGAGGGCATATTAGAGTAACATTTAAATGTTTGTTTTAGAGACTAAATGAAGTACTGAAAACAATGAGATGCATTGCTAAAATCATATGTATTTTATTTGATAGCAATAAGGCATATAATCTATGGTGTCAGACAGAGATAATGGATATAAAATGTACAAAAAGACAATAATTGGTTCCGTGTTCCATTTCATGTGTGATGACAATGAGCAGAAAAGGGTCTAGATCTATAAACTTCCTGTTTACTACACTATATACATATTTAAAATGGGATCAGAATTCACTAGAGCCAGGTGATGTCTTAATGGGTGAAGGTGTTTACTTACAAGACTTAAAGCCTAAATTCCATCTTCAGGCCCCACATAATGAAAGGAGAGAATTAACTCCCTCATTTTGTCCTCTGACCTTCATACATGTTAGCACATGTGTCCTCCCAAGATGTCCTTCTGCATGCTTGTTTTCACCCAGGAAATAAATAAATCAAGGTTTCATAAGCAGCAAAGACCAGTCCGTGATTATTATCGCTGTTTTCTGAAATTTTTGTAATGTCTTGAATGCACAAATATAGCCAATTTTATCCTGTCTTTCATTTATTGTACAGAATCAGGTGATTAAACTTTTAACTGTCCTAAGAGAATAAGTAGGTGAATCACACACACACACACACACACACACACACACACAACACACAAAATTGCAGTTGAACACTGACTCATAAGTTTTTATTACAATTGATGTTTTCTATTTCTTTAAAACTGTTAATTTTTAAATTAAGATATAACTACATCAGTTCTCCTTCCCTTTCCTCCCTCCAACACTTCCCATATATATACATGACAAAATATATAAATGCAACCTATCTATGTTAAGGTATTTGTATGTACATGATATCAGAACTGTCCACTTGGTAATGAAAAACCAATTTGAGGACTCTTCCCTGAAGAAGACTTTTTCTCCCTCTCATCACTCTTTAGATGCCTATAGTTCTGTCTAGTGGTGGATCCCTGAGAGATTTCTCCCTTTCATGTTAGTGTATGTATCTACTGGAATTATCCTTGACTAGTCTTGTGTAGGAATCCATGGTGATAATCCTTCATATTTGTAGCTTCTCTGTCATTTCTAGGAAACTCAGTTCCACAGAAAACTTTCTGTTCCTCAGGCTCCTACAATCTTTCTATGCCCCCATTCATTATAACCAAGCCTAAGCTGCATTGTAGATGTATCAGTGTGGAGAACCCTCAAAAATCTAAAAATAAACCCATCATATGACTCAGATACACCACACTTTATCATATGCTGAAAGGACTCCCGTCACAATAAAAAATAGTAAATAATCTCAATTCCAATAAAATATCAGATGAATCATGAAAACGTGGTAACATACTTTATGGAATAATATTCAGCTGTAAAAATATGATGCTATTTGCATGTATACATTTTTCTTTTATTACAACTAGATGTTCTTATATAATATAACCTGGTTATGGTTTGCCTTCCCCATACTCCTAGCTCCTCCTCACACTCCCTCCCTTCTGAATCTATCCCTTTTCTCTCTCTCATTAGAAAACAGTTTTATAGAGAGAGAGAATAAAAAAGTAAAAAAAAATAAAAACACTGACATGACATTATGAGACAAGGAACCTGGAAAGATGACATTGAGTTTGCTTCCTCTTGGCCATCTACTGTTGTTTTTTGGAGAAAATTAAATTTTCATTTACAAGTGGTTATCAATTAGTGGTAGATTCTGAGTCAGGGATGGGACCTGATCTGGTGTAGACCTTTGCAAGCTCTGTGCATGGTGTCTCAGTCTCTGTAAATCCAGATGAGTTTCTGTCCTGTTGTATCTAGAAGGTCTTTTTTCCTTTGTGTCCTCCATGCCCTCTGGCTCTTAAACTTTTTCAATCACCTCTTCCATAGCGTTCTCAGAGCCTTGTGGGGAGCACATATATATTTTTAAGTCCACAGAATTCTTCCAATTTTAAAGAAACAGGTTTAACAAGCTGTATAGATCTAAAGCTCTGGAGGTGAGTTTTGACTATATGTAATTTTTATAGCTTAATTTTCAAGATTAAAGGAGTATACCCAAGAATTTTTAAATGTGTTTCAAAACACATTCAAAAACTGTGATCTTTTGTTCATGAGCATGTGGATTTTTATGTAGAATGTTATTAGTATATTCTGCTCATCTATGTCTGACAGTAGGGATTGGATACTAGGAAATAATTTATTACATGACCAAAGAGAAAATACTGAATAAAACCATAATTTACTAGTCTTACATACTAATTTGAACATTTTAATGCTCATTAAAAATAACTTGTCCTCTTTGTCAGAATAAATATAGTTTTTCTAATTAAGTGTCTTTGTTCCAATACATAGGGAAAAGAAAAATATAACTTTTTAAATGAAAAAATGAGTTACATGCTTAAATCCTGTAGAGATTCCTCTTATAGAATCATCTTATGCTTGCTGCCAATACAAATTTTATGTTCCCCTAATGTAATCACAATGTCAAGTGGAAAGACTGGTGTGGGTATGTGGGTGTAGTTTATGTGCCTGTGTGTATATGAGAACTACAGGTGAATACTGCCACCTTGTGTCACACTGTTTAAACATTACTTAATTGCCCTGGAGAAAGATTTGAAATAAATTCTTTTAAGCACCAGAGTTTTTCTAAGCAGTGGGATTTTTTTCTTAATTTCTTTTTCTGTATAATAATACTGTGATACCAGATCCCCCCACCTCTCTTTGCACCCAACTTTAGGTTCTTTCTCTCCATCTTAAAAATGCACAAAAATAAAGATTCTGGAAAGACCTTTGTGTGATATTTGTCTATGCAGACACGTCATACTTTCTGTTTGGCAATACATTTCTTCTTCATTTTTCATTGATATCATCACATCAAATATTGTGCAATTACCTCAATGGTTGGAAAGTATGATTAAAGTGTTTTAGAGTCCATGACTGACAAGTTTACAGAACTTAAAAATGAGCAGATCAAAACACTTTGGGATAATAAAAGATGGATAATCACAGGTGGCCTTACAAAGGGCCTGGACTGATCTCTATCCAGCTGTCTAGAGAATCATTTCAAAGTGTATTGGAAAGGGCTGCAGAAATGACTCAGCACTTAAGAGCACTGGCTGTTCTTCCAGAGGACCTGGGCTTGGTTCCCAGCACCCACACAGTGGCTCACGGCCATCTGTGTCTCCAGTCCCAGGGGAATCTGATGATCTCTTCTGGCCTCCAAAGGCACCAGACATGCATGCAAACAAAATGCCCTCACAAATAGATTAAAAAGCTTAAAAAAATAAATGTGGTAGTGAAGAACACCTATTTACCAAGCCAAACTTCCAAACTTACTCATCCAAACAAAACTCAGAGTGTGTAGATTTTGAGTTTTCTTCAATCAGAAGCCCAGTTACTTAGAATAGGTTTGGGGCACAAAATCTGAAACCCATTATTTTAGAGGGGACAGTCTTGACTTCTTTATTTGAGAAAATATTTTCTGAGGCCCCACAGAAGAGAAGAGGAATGTCTGAGGTTATATCAGAGTGTAGAAAGTTCCAGAGTGAGCTAGGCAGAAGATGAAGGGCTCTAGAACTTCCCATTTGCTTTAGGAAACCTTAGACTTTTCAATTCTTACAAAAAAGTACCTTAGAAATGTTCCTATGCCCAAGAAGTCTGAGACTCCTGGCTAGTAAGACCTCAGACCTCCTCCTTTTGCCTGGAATGGGCATATATCTTTTCTATCGGCTGTAAAGTTCCCAAGACCTTCTTTCTAGAACTAAAAGAACCTAGACATTTGCATTCATCCACAGGGCCTAAGACCTACCTCCTGTAACCAATAATTCCTCAGTTCTTTCCCCTATGCTCAAGGTGAGCTCAAGCCTTCTCTTTTTGTTTCTGAGGGTCCTCGACTTTCTCCCATTGTCATCATGAGCTTGGAATTTCTCCCCTCTATCCAAGGGAGCTTTAGACCTTTTCCTTTGATCAAAGGTACTCTAGCCCTTCCTTGGTCATATCCTCTTTGACAAATGGGGTCTCAGAGCTTTCCACCTGTCCAAAGGACCCTTAGATTACCCCCTCTGCTCTAAAGGGACTCAGATATTCTCCCTCCAACCTTTTATACCATTCTTCCTTGACTTAATGGTCCTCAGATCTTTCTACTAAAACAAATGGGAAACTCAGACCTAATCAATCTGAACAAGGAAGGATAGATCTTCTTCTGTCCAAAAGGTACTGAGACCTAAGCCCCATGACCAAGAGGTCCTTCAAACTTTCTCCATGAAATTATAAGACCTATAGGAGCAACAAAGAAAACAACAAAGAAATAGTTATCTTGATAGAGGGAGCCATTCTGGGGTTAGAGAGAAACCTGGTGCTAGGGAAACACCCAAGAACCTGCAAGATGTCCCTGGCTAGGACTCCAAGCAATAGTAGAGAGGATGCCTAAATAAGACTTCCCCTATAATCAAATGAATGACCATCCTAATTGCTATTATAGCACCTTCATCCAGCAACTGATGGAGGCAGATGCAGAGATCCACAGAAAAGCACCAGGTAGAGCTCCCAGTCCAGCTGAAGTGGGGGATTATATGAACAAAGGGATCAGGATCATGAGGAGACTTACAAATATGGCTGACCTGAGCTATTGGCAACTCACTGACTCTGAAATGAGAGCTGAGGAAACTTCATGGAAAAGAACTAAACCCTCTAAATGTAGATGGCAGTCAAACAGCATGGGCAGTGTGTGGAACCTCTTGTAGTAGGACCAGAGTTTATTCCTTGTGCATAAACTGGCTTTTCAGAGAACATTCCATACAGAGGAACACCTTACTCAGCCTTGATGTGATAGGGAGGGAATTGGTCCTACCTCAACTGAATATGCTAGATGAAATTGACTCACCTTAGGAATCCTTGCCCTCCCTGGGGAATGGATGGGGGATGGCAGGGGGAGGCTGAGGGAGGACTGGGAAAAGGGGAGGGAGAAGAAGCAGTGGTGGGTATGGGGAAAAAACTTTAGTATAAATAAATAAATAATGGGGGTTACTGGGCAGTGGTGGTGTACATCTTTAATTCTGGAATTCAAGATATAGACGCAGGCAGAAAGTTCAAAGCCAGCCTGGTCTACAGTGCAAGTTCTAGGACAGCTAGGGCCAAACAGAGAAATTCTGTCTTAGAGGAAAACACAAAAAGAAGAACAAAATAAGTCATGAGACCGCACACCCTTTTCACTTATAAGCATGGACTTTGAGCTTCTATTTTCCCAGAGGTCCTCAGACTCAGTGTTACTTCCTTGAAAGTCATCTGAGATCACAGCCTACCTCCTCTATCCAAAATAGAATGTAGCCTCTTGTCTATACCCTTTGACTAAGGCATTCTTAGGCTTACTCCATCTAACCAATGTGGCTTCAGAATTTTCTCCTCTGGCTTTAACAATGCAGAAAAGATGGCCTTTGACATGTCATTTTGGACTAAGGGGACACTTAAATCTATACATAGAGTAGAAAGCACCCAGGTATCCTTGAGTGAATGTTGAAGGTACCTGGCTAGCTTCTGCAGTAAAGGAAGGTCTAAATTCTGATTCCTTATTGTGAAGTGCTTGGTTGAGTGTGGAATATTTATTTATGTGCATATTTAACAGTAGATAAGGATGCTGTCTAAGCTTTCTTTCAACAGAATAGATGGTACTTTAGGCATGTCTTCTTTTCTGGTATGCTCAGCTGCCTAAGTCTGGACATGAAGGATAGAAGGGCACTTCATTTCTGGTGACTTACTAGATTCTGAACTCCAGTTGCTTGACTTAGCACTGGAAACCTCAAACCAGTGTTGTTGAAGATCTAATGATTTAAAAAGAGTATCCCTAGACCCTGTGGTCACAAGGAGTAAATCTTTGGCTCCTTTTGATTATAAGAGTTAGTTAATCTTGATTCTTGATCAAATGGGGAATGCTGGGCCTCTTTGGTCGTGGGGAAAGCTCTGAGGCTCCCGTGGCAAGAAATAAAAGGTCTGAGGTCCCTTGAATAAAAGGGAAGACCTGAGGACCAACATAGCCTAGGAGGAGCCCTGAGACCTCTAGAGAAAGACAATGATCTTTGGGCAAAGATGGAAATTGTGCTGCATCTCTTTTAAAGATTAATTTTGTGTCCTTAGGCACAATAAGAAAGTCTGAGGTACTTTTGAACTTAAAGTATAGTTTCAAGGGATCCCTGGATAGGGGTACAAGAACTTAGGTCCAATTTTGAAAAGATTGTTGTGTATTCCTCTTTTGTCATAGGGGGCACTTGTGAATATCAGTAGACAAAAGAGAAGATCTGAGGAACTTTTAGTGATAGGGATTGGGTCTTAGACAGATGAGTACACAGATGCTTTTCTGAGACCTTCCTAGGTGGAAAGGAGAAAGTCCACTTTGTAAAAAGTGTGGGATCTAGTTTCCATTGGGCAAATAGGTAAAGACTAATGTGTTTCACTAATCTCAATTGATATTATAATGAAAACCCAGGACCAGATGTTGGAGTAAATACTATAAGATCAGAGAAGCAGAAGAACAAGCCACTAGAGAAACTACCTTCTCACCACTACTGAATTCTCAGATCCAAAGGAGTAGGTCTTGTCTCCATAAATCCTCAGATTGAAAGCTTCAAATCTTCAGCCAAAAAGCAAAGGGAAGTAGAGGGCCAAACTCTTGTCTCCTTCAGCTTTATATTCCTTTCTCTGCCCAGCTATATCATTTCCTGTCTCAACCTTCCTAGTGCTGGGGTTAAAGGTATGTGCCACCACTTCCTGGGTTTTTTCTCCTCCAAACTGGATTAATCTTAAGTATCCCAGTGTATTCTGGAACTCACAGACATCTGTCTGCCTCTCCTGAGTGCTAAGATTAAAGGTATATGACATCACTGCCTGGTCTCTATGACAAACTCTGTGGCTGATCCTGCCCTGGGATCTTCAGATAAACTTTACTTGATTAGAATACAAACAATATATCACCACACTAATGTTTATTTGGGCACAGTAGATTAGAGGCCCTCTTGGCAAGAGTGAAAAGATCTGAGATCAAGGAGATCTTACATATTCTTTTTCTTCCATAACAGGCTTGGGACCTTTTTCAATAAACCAAGGGTTACTCAGAGTTATCTTTTTTGAACCAAGAAACCAGCAAAACTCTGCCTGTGATCAGAGGTAAAAGGTGGTATGACCTTGTAGTCATAGGGGGGCTATGTAAGGGCCCCTTACTATAAGAGGACTATCGGAGTACCCTTTCATAGAGGAGTTAACTCCAAAGCATCCTTGGTCATACAGAAAAAAATTTTACATAGGTTAATCAAAGAGGAGATGTGAGGCTCCTTGGAAAAAAGGGAAAAATCTGAAGCCTCTCACATGTTGAAATCCCAAAATATTCAGGTAAGGTTTAGATCTCAATCACCTTATAAGTGGGGAAATTTCCTGGCTTTGGTAGATCACTAAGAAATTCCCATATAGCCTTGGGCAGAAGATGAGAGTCTGTACACTCTTTTCATTGACAGAAGGTCTAGATGCTCTCACCTCAGTTTTCAACTCCCCTTGACAGAAAACAAAGAAAACCAAGAAAAGGAAAACCAACAAATAAATAAAAACGTTTTAGGAACTAAAAATTGGAATGGAAGCAATAAAGAAGGCACAATATGAGGCAAAGGTGGAATAGAAAATCTGAAGAAAAGAGCTGGAACTACAGATACAAACATATTCAACAGAATCCAAGAGATAGAAGAGAGAATCTCTGGAGTGGAAGACTCAACAGCTGAAATAGATACATCAGTCAAAGAAAACACTAAACTCATAAAAGCCATACCACAAAATGTTCAGGAAATTTGGGACACCATGAAAAGACCTAACCTGAAAATAATGGGAATAGAAGAAGGAGAAGAATACCAACTCAAGGAACAGATAATGCATTAAATGAAATCAAAGAAGAAAATTTTCTCAACTTAAAGAAGGAAATGCCTATAGAGATACAAGAAGCTTATGGAACACCAAATACATATGACCCCCCAAAAAATCTGTTGCCACATAATAATGAAACCATAAAACATAGAGAACAAAGAAAAAAATTTAAGAGCTGCAAAAGAAAAGGACCAACTTACCTATAAAGCAGACACATCAGAATAACACCAGATTATTCAATGGAAACAGCGAAAGCAAGAAGGTCTTGGTCAGAAGTTATACAGACAATAAAAGAGCATGGCTGCCCAGACTGGGTGCTCTCTGCGGAGTCCCAGCGCACTCTGGAGCAGGGGCAGCTGAACTCTGCTCCTGGCCACACCCACAGCTCCTGCTGAGGGAATCTGCATGGCTCCCCACTACGACCTCGAACTGAGCAAACCAACTGCAGGAGTCTCTAAGGGGCAGATTCGGATCCTGACCAGAGGTGAGGAGGGATCGGCAGGCCTCAGCGCCTGTATCCTGGCCTGGGAGGGAGAGTTGAGCTCCCATTGCTTTCGGTTCCGCTCTCGAGACCGGGTGCTCTCTGCGGAGTCCCAGCGCACTCTGGAGCAAGAGCAGCTGAACTTTGCCCCTGGTCACACCCACAGCTCCTGCTGAGGGAATCTGCATGGCTCCCCACTACGACCTCGAACTGAGCTAACTGAGCAAACCAACTGCAGGGGTCTCTGAAAGACAGAATCAAACCCTGACCAGAGAGGTGACAGGAGACACACAAACCCAAGTGCCACAACTGACCAGGACCCATCTAATCGTGAACCACTGAAGCCATGGGCAAACGTCAGTGCAAGAAATTACATAATAATACAAAGGACAACATGGTAACTCCAGAAGAGAGTGGCGATCTTA
>PVIH01017650.1:0-11582 GCA_004025045.1 Sigmodon hispidus
CGTCCATTTGCATGTGGGTATTGCCCTGAACCTCCCACCTCTGCGAAAACTAGGGTATGGACGGGTCCTGGGATGTCTAGGGGGACGCCTCAACGATACTCTTAGGATTATGTTCCAGTTGCACAGCAGAGAATGGACCACTGCCCTACCTGTGTCTTATTAAAACAAAAAGGGGGAGCTGTTGGGAGCTGCTGCACCTAAAAGATGGCGCTGGCTCCTGTTCCCCGCCTTCCTGATGGCGAATGCTTCTAGTAATAATTAACTCCATCCATGGGATGTGCTGAATTGACTAGCTTGCTTCCGTGTGCGTGGCCCTATGGTGAAGGCCCATGCGGCATCAGCTGAGTGAAGGACTTGAGCTTAAAACTGGCTGCACAGGTTGGGAGAGAGGAAAAACTACTGCAAGGGGCTACTACTGCAAGAAGTATCTGTAACAATAAAGGACCTGGTCAATTACCACAGAAGAATCCTGGTACTGTGTCTTTTCCTGCTGGACGGGACTGGGCGCGGTGCAAGAGATTGAGCAAACCCCTTGCTCAAAGGCGACAAGAGACACACAAGCCCTCTAGCCACAACAGAACAGGAGCCACCTAATCATGAACCACTGAAGCAATGGCCAGACACCAGTGCAAAAATACATATAATAACATAAAGAACAACAAGGTAACTCCTGAAGAAAGTGGGGGTTCTACAACTACGAGACCTGAACAGAGCAATGAAGATGAAGCAGAAGGAAGCAACACCAAAAACACCTTTATGAAGATCACTGAAGCCCTCAAAGAAGATATGAAAATATCCTTAAAGAAATATAAGAAAATACAAACAAAACATTGGAAGACGTGAACAAATCTTTGAAAGAAAACCAAGAAATGTAAACCAAAACATGAAAGAAACATTCCAGGAACTAAAAACTGAAATAGAAGCAATAAAAAAGGCACAAAATGAGGCAAAGCTGGAAATAGAAAACCTGAAGAAAAAAACTGGAACTACAGATACAAGAATAACCAACAGACCAAAGAGATGGAAGAGAGAATCTCTGAAGTGGAAGACTCAGTAGCTCAAATAGAAAATACTATTCTATTCTATTTCAGTCAAAGAAAATACTAAAACCAAAAAAGCAGTAACATAAAATGTTCAGGAAATCTGGCACACCATAAAAAGACCTAACTTGAGAATAATAGGAATAGAAGAAGGAGAAGAATACCAGCTCAAAGGCACAGATAATATATTCAATAAAATCTTAGAAGAAAATTTGCCTAACTTGAAGAAGGAAATGCCTATAAAGATACAAGAAGCTGAAAGAACATCAAATAGATATGACTCCCAAAAAAAGTCAGCACGTCACATACTAATCAAGCCAAAAAACATACAGAACAAAGAAAAAATTTTAAGAGCTACAAAAGAAAAGGGCCCACTTACCTATAAAGGCAGACCCAACAGAATAACACCTGTCTATTCAATGGAAATGATGAAAGCTAGAAGGGCTTGGTCAGAAGTTAAACAGACAGTAAAAGAGCATGGCTGCAAAACTAGAATACTATACCCTGAAAAATTATCAAACACCATAGATGGAGTAAACAAGATATCATGACAAAGTCAGACTGAAATAATACCTATCTACCAATCCAATCCTCCAGAAAGCATTAGAGGGAAACCTCCAAGCTAAGGACCTCAGATACACCCATGGGGCCACAAACAATGAATAATCCCACAGGAGAATACTCCAGAGAAAGGAAATACAAACAACTTACCCAAAAATACCAGAAAATACCAATCAGTGGTCAAAAATATCCTTTAATATCAATGGACTCAACTCACAAATAAAAAGACACACACAAGCAAGATGGATACAACAACAGAAGCCATCCTTCTGTTGCCTACAAGAAACACACCTTAACCACAAAGACAGACACAGGCTCAGAGTAAAGGGTTGGAAAAAGATTTTTCCAGTCAAATGGTTCTAATAAACAAGCTGGGGTTGCCATCATAAAATCTAACCAAGTAGACATCAAGCTAAAAGCAATTTAAAGGATCCAAGTCGGTTATTGCTTATTCATCACAGGAAAAATTGGTCAAAAGGAGATTTGAATCCTGAATATTTATGCCCCTAATATAAGGGCACTTACCTATGTAAAAGAAACACTGCTAAAGCTCAAATCCTACATCAATTCTCATACCCTAATAGTGGGAGATGTCAATACTCCACTTTCACCCCTGGATAGGTCAACCAGACAGAGACTCAACAGAGAAATAAGGAGTCTAACAGAAGTTATGTTGCAAATGGATTTAATAGATATCTACAGAAGCTTCCACCTAAATCCAAAGGAATATACATATTTTCAGGTCCTCATGGGACTTTCTCTAAAATTGACCACATAATTGGTCATAAAGCAAATATCAACAGATGCAAAAAAAATAGAAATAATCCCTTGTACCATATCGGATCACCAGAGCATAAACAACGGCAAAGTTTAGAGTTCAAAACATCAAAAATCAAAGAAAGCCTACCAACTCATGAAAACCAAACATCATGCAGCTAAACCACCTCTGGGTCAAGGAAGAAATTAAGAAAGAATTGAAAGTCTTCCTAGAAATTAACGAAAATGATTCCACAAAGTACCCAAACTTGTGGTAAACAATGAAAGCAGTCTTAAGAGGAAAATTCATAGGACTAGAAATCTCACACTAGAAAACTAACATCTCAGCTAAAAACCCTAAACAATTAGAAGCACACTCATCTAGAAGAATTAGATGGCAGGAAATAATCAACTTAGAGCTGAAATCAATACAATTGAAACAAAAAGAAAAATACAAAGAATCAATGAATTAAAGAGTTGGTTCTTTGACAAAGTCAAAAATAGGTAGGACCTTATCCAAACTAATCAAAGGCAAAGTGAGAGTGTCCAAATCAACAAAATCAGAAATGAAAAGGGGGACATAAAAACAGACCCCCAGGAAATCTAGGGATTTATCAGATCATACTTTGAAAATCTATATTCCACAAAAATGAAAACCTAGAAGAAATGGACAGATTTCTGGACAGGTACCATTTACCAAAATTCAATGAAAAACAGATTAATTACTGCAACAGTCCTATAACCCCTAAGGAAATTGAATCTCTCATTAAAAGCCTCAACAAAAATAAAAGTCAAAGTCCAGATGGTTTTAGTGCAGAATTCTACTAGACATTCAAAGAAGAATTACTACCATTACTTCTCAAACTATTTCACACAGTAGAAACTGAAGGAATATTGCCAAATTCCTTTTATGAGGCCACAATAACCCTAATACCCAAGCCACTCAAAGACACAACAAAGAAGGAGAATTACAGACCAATTTCACTCATGAATATTGAGGCTAAAATTCTCAATGAAATTTTAGCAAACCGTACACAACAATGTATAAAAATTTCATCCACCACGACCAAGTAGGCTTCAACCCAGAAATGCAGGGTTAGTTTAACATATAAAAAAGGTAAACATTATCCATTATTTAAACAAACTAAAGGAACAAAACAAGATGATCATATCCTTAGATGCTGATAAAGCCTTTGACAAAATCTAACACTCCTTTATGATAAAGCTCTGGAGAGATCAGGAATACAGGAACAATATCTCAATATAGTAAAGGGGAACTACAAGAAGCCGACAGCCAGCATCAAACTTAATGGAGAAAAATTCAAAGCAATCATACTAAAATCAGGAACTAGACAAGGATGTCCTCTCTCCCTGTATCTATTCAATATAGTTCTCGAAGTTTTAGCTAAAGCAATAAGGGAACGAAAAGAGATTAAGGAGATACAAATTGGAAAAAAAGAAGTAAAACTATCTCTATTTGCAGATGATATGATTGTATACATAAGTGACCCACAAATTTCTTCCAAGGAACTGCTACAGCTGATAAACACCTTCAGCAATGTAGCAGGATACAAGATTAACTCAAAGAAATCAGTAGCCCTCCTATACACTAAAGATAAAAGGGCTGAAAAAGAAATAAGGGAAACATCACCCTTTATTATAGCTACAAATAGTATTAAATACCCTGGAGTAACTATAACCAAAGTAGTAACAGACCTATTTGACAAAAATTTTAAATCATTGAAGAAAGAAATTGAAGAAGATATCAGCAAATGGAAAGCTCTCCCATGTTCCTGGATAGGTAGGATCAACATAGTAAAAATGGCAATTCTACCAAAGGCAATCTACAGATTCAATGCACTGTCCATCAAAATCCCAACACAATGTTTTTTTGACCTTGAAAGAACAATACTCGATTTCATTTGGAATAACAGGAAAGCTAGGATTGTCAAAACAATTTTACTCAACAAAAGAAACTCAGGAGGCATCACCATCCCTGACTTCAAGTTATACTATAGAGCTACAGTAATAAAAGTGCCTGGTACTGGCATAAAAACAGACTTGTGGATCAATGGAATTGAATTGAGGATCCAGACAAAAACCTATGAACACCTGATCTTCGACAAAGAGGCCCAAAATATTCGATGGAAAAAAGATAGTATATTTAACAAATGGTGTTGGCATAGCTGGATGGTAGTGTGTAGAAAAATGCAAATAGATTTGAGCCTGTCACCCTGCACAAAACGCAAATCCAAGTGGATCAAAGACCTCAACATAAACCCAGCCACTTTGAACTTGATAGAAAAGAAAGTGGGAAATACACTTCTACGAATTGGCACAGGCGACCACTTCCTAAATATAACACCAGTGGCACAGACACTAAGATCAACAATCAATAAGTGGAATCTCCTGAAGCTTAGAAGCTTCTGTAAAGCCAAGGACACTGTCAATAGGACTAAACGACAGACTACAAAATGGGAAAAGATTTTCACCAACCCTACAAGTGATAGAGCATTGATCTCTAAGATATATAAAGAACTCAAGAATCTAGAGCCCCAAATGTTGTATAACCCAATCAAAAAATGGTGTTCAGAACTAAAAAGGGAATTCTCAGCAAAGGAATTACAAATGGCTGAAAGGTACTTGAAAAAGTGCTCATCATCTTTATTCATCAGAGAAAAGAAAATTAAAACAACTTTGAGATACCACCTGACACCTGTCAGATTGGCTAAGATGAAAGACACAGGTGACAGCCTCTGCTGTAGAGGGTGTTGCAAGGGGAACACTCCTCCATTGTTGGTGCAAGTTCAACCACTCTGTAATGCAGTAAGGCGGTTTCTTAGAAAATGAAAATCAATCTCCTCAAAGACCCAATAATACTAGTTCTGGGTGTATACCCTAAAGACACATAGTCACACTCCATTGGCAATAGATCAACTATGTTCATAGCAGCATTATTTGTAATAGCAAGAACCTGAAAACAACCTAGATGCCCCTCAACTGAAGAATGTATTAACAAACTGTGGTACATCTACACAATGGAATGCTACTCAGCAGTAAGAAAAAATGATATCCTAAAATTTGCAGGCAAATGGATGGATTTGGAGAATATCCTCCTGAGTGAGGTATCACAAACCCAGAAAGATAAGCAGAGGATGTACTCACTCATTAGTGGACACTAAACAAGAAAGAAAAAAAGCAAAGCATGCCCAAGCTGCAAACCACAACCACTGAACAGCTTGGGATTGGAAACACCTTGGACTGACTCTTTAGATCCCACTCCACCTAGAGGAACACGTGACTCAGACATGATGTTGGGGGGAGAAAATTGGATTTTTCAGGAGTAGAGGCTGAACTAAGCAATATTGGGACCTTGGGACCTTGGGATGCCTGCTCATGGAGGGGATGGTGAGATGTGGAGAAGAGAGAATGACCTGATTTGGTGGGAATGGGAAGGGACCTTAAGTAAGGATATGCAAGGATAGAAAAATGTGACTTCTTTATTTTAATTAAAAAATGAATGAATAAACAAATAAAAATCAATGATTGAAAAAAAGAAATCCTATAAAGAAACAAAGTGATTTGAAAATTGAGTCCTTAGAAATCCTTCTTGGCATAATATAATTCAAATTACAATAAAAAATAAAATTTATAGTAAGTACATTTTCTCAAAAAAAAAAAAAAAACCTGATGAAAGTTATCTGCATGAGTTCTGGCCTATTCCCAATCAGGCCTTTACCCTGCAGCCCAATTTTCTATCTGAGAAAGTTCTGACAGATGAAACAGAGCACAGGTGCAAAGAAAAAGAAGAGAGAAGGAGAGACAGTGCAACACGGTGTCACCCTTTAAAACAGAGGGTGGGCACGGGTTTACATAGCCAAGCCTAGGGATGTGCCCTCCGTACGTGACACATCCTTCTGGAACCGTGTTGGCTTTTCTATGAGGCTACTACATATCAGAAATCTTTGTTTCACCCAGCGCCATGTTGGGTTTACCATGTGGAGTGCCAGGAATCCTTACAGTCTCTTTTAAGTTCCTTCTGATCCCAAGCTGTTCAGGGGTTGTGGTTTGCAGTTTGAGTATTCTTTGTTTTTTGTCTAAAATCCACTTATGTGTGAGCATATCCCATGCTTATGTTTCTGAGCTTTTGATATCTCTCTCAGGAGAATATTCTCCAAATTCATCCATCTACCTGCAAATTTTGCAATGTCAGTTTTTTGGGTTTTTTGGGTTTTTTTGCTGCTGAGTAGTACACTATTGTGTAGATGCACCACAGTTTGTTAATTTATTCTTCAGTTGAGAGGCATCTAGGTTGTTTCTGGGTTCTTATAGCACGAATAATACTGCTATGAGCAGAAATGACCTAAAGCCTTTGGGCTACAAATGGGCATCCTTTGGGTATATGCCCAATAGTGGTATATCTGGATCATTGGGGAGATTGATTCTCAGTGCTTTCCAGAGTGGTTCTACAAGTTTTACATTCCCAACAATAGAGAAGTGTTCCTTTTGCTCTTCATTCTCTCCAGCAAAGGATGTCATCTGTATTTTTGATCTGGACATTTTGACAGATATAAGGTGGTATCTCAAAGTTGTATTGATTTGCATTTCTCTGATGGCTAAAGATGTTGAGCAATATTTTAAATGCCTTTCATCCATTTGTATTTATTCTGTTGAGGATTCTCTTTTTAGCTCTAAATCCCACTTTTAAATTGGGTTCTTTCAGTTTTGTGCTCCAGTTTCTTGAGTTCTGTACATATTTTAGTCATCAGTCCTCTGTTAGATGTAGAGTTGGTGTAGATCTTTTCCCATTCTGTAGAGTGTCATTTTGTCTTATTGACTGTGTCCTTTGCCTTACAGAAGCTTCTCAGTCTCAGGAGGTCCCACTTATTAATTGTTGTCCTTAGTGTCTGTGCTACTGGTGTTATAATTAGGTAGTGTCACCTGTGGCAATGCATTGGAGAATATTTCCCACTTTCTTTTCTTTTCTATCAAGTTCAGTGTGGCTGGGTTTCTGTTGAGGTCTTCAATCCACTTGGATTTGAGTTTTGTGCAGGGTGACAGGTATGGATTTATTTCCATTCTTCTACATACCCTCATCCAGTTATGCCGACATCATTTGTTGAAGATATTATCTTTTTTCCATTGACTATTTTCAGCCTCTTTGTCACAAATGAGGTGTTCATCAGTGTGTGGGTTAAGTTAGGGGTCTTTGATATGATGCCATTGGTCCACAAGTCTGTTTTTATGACAATACCAGGTTGTTTTTATTACTGTAGCTCTATAGTATAGCTTGAAGTCAGGGATGGTGATGCCTCCTTAAGTTCTTTTATTGAACAGAATTGTTATGGCAATCCTGAGTTTCCTGTTATTCCATATGAAGGTGAGTATTGTTCTTTCAAGTTCTGTAAAAAAAATTTGTTGGCATTTTGATGTGGTTTGCATTGAATCTGTAGATTGTTTTTGGCAAAATTGCCATTTTTACTATGTTGATCCTTCCTATCCAGGATCATGGGAGATCTTTTTATTTTCTGATATCTTTTTCAATTTCTTTCCTCAGTGATTTAAAGTTTTTCTCAAACAGTTCAGCTACTTTTTTAGTTGGAGTTATGCCAAGATAGTTAATGTGGTTTCCAGCTATTATAAAGAGTGATGTTTCTCTTATTTTTTTCAAACCTTTTATCCTTAATGTGTAGGAGAGCTGTTAATTTTTTTTAGTTAATTTTGTATTCTGCTACATTGCTGAAAGTGTTCTTCAGCTGTAGGAGTTCGCTAGTAGAATTTTGGTGGTCACTTACATATGCAATCACTTCTCTTTTTCCAGTTTGTATCCCCTTAATCTCCTTTTGTTCCTTTGTGGCTTCACCTAAAACTTCAGGATTTATATTGAATAGATAAGGACAGAGAGGACAACCTTAACTTGTTCCTCATTTTATTGGGATTTCTTTGACTTTTTCTACATTTAGTTTGATGTTGGCTGTTGGCTTGCTGTATTTTGCCTTTATTATATTTAGGTAGTTTACTTGTATTTCTGATCTCTCCAGGACTTTTATCATGGAAAAGTGTTGGATTTTGTCAAAGGCTTTTTCAACTTCTAAGGAGATGATGATATGATTTTTTTTCTTGGAGACATTTAATAATAGCTTCAATTTCCTTGGCTGTTACATTTTTGTTTAGGCCATTTATCTGATCTTAATTTAATTTTGATAAATAGTACCTGTCCAGAGGTGCCGTTTCTTTTAGGTTTTCCACTTTAGTGAAGTATAAATTTTCAAAGTATGACCTGAAAATTCTCTGTATTTCGTGGGTGTCTGTTGTTATGTTCCACTTTTCATTTCTAATTTTCTTAGTTTGGATACTCTCTCTCTCTGCCTTTGGTAAGTTTGGATAAGTGTTTATCTACCTTGTTGGCTTTCTGAAAGAACCAACTCTTTGATTCATTGATTCTTCATATTGTCCTCTTTGTTTTTATTGTATTGATTTCAAGCCAAAGTTTGATTGTTTCCTGCCTTCTACTGCTTCTAGGTGAGTTTGCTGCTAATTGTTCTAAAGCCTTCAGCTGTTCTGTTAGGTACCTTGTGTGGGATTTCTCTAGGTTTTTCATTGAGGCATCCAGTACTATGAGTCCTCCTCTTAACATTGCTTTCAATTGTCCTGTAAGTATATTATGGATTCATTTTTAGTTTATTATGTGTACAGTGTTCTGCTTGCATGTGTCTACAAGCCTGAAGATGGCACCAGATGTCATTACAGATGGTTGTGAGCTACCATGCACTTGCTGGGAATTGAACTCAGGACCTCTGTAAGAGCAACTAGTGCTCCTAACCTCTGAGACATCTCTCCAGCTCTAAAGATTTATTACTTATTATGTGTCCCTGAAGGCCAGAAGAGGGCACCAGATCTCATTATAGGTGGTTTTGAGCTACCATATGATTGTTGGAAGTTGAACTCAGGGCCTTTGTAAGAACAGCCAGTGCTCTTAACCTCTGAGCCATCTCACTAGTGACCAAAGAAAGGTGAGAACAAGTTGTGAGAGAAGGAGATGATTGAGTGAGAGGATCAGCAAAGAGGGAGAGGAAAGAGATGGACATCTTGATAGAGGAAGTCAGTGCTGAACTGGAAGGAGACTTGGTGCTAGGGAAACCCCCAGGAACCTACAGGATGCCCCTGGATAGGTCCCCAAACAAAAATGAAGGGGGTGCCTAAACAGAACGTTTCATATAGTCAAATGAATGATCACCCTAAGTGTCATCACAGAACCTATGCCCAATAATGAATGGAGGTGGAAGCAGAGATCCACGGATGAGCACTGGGTCAAGCTCTACTTACACCTGCAGAGTGAGGGAGAAGAGTCTGTATGAACAAGGAGATAGGGAATATGAGGAGGAATCCCAGAGATGATGTCCTGGAGCTCTAAAGATAACACTGAATCAAGAACTGTCCCTGGGGAACCATAGGACAAAGAGCTAGGCCTTCCAAGGTTAGGTATCTGTGAATTAGCATGGGTAGTATGTAGAGCCTCAAGGGGTGGAATCAGACTGTTTTTCTGTAAATGGGATGACACCTTGGAGTCCATTTCCTGCAAAGGAGTGCTTAACCCAGCCTTGATACTAGGATGAGGGAATCAGACCTGCCTGGAATAGATGCACCATGCTGAGCTAATCCACCTTGGGACTTCCAGCCCTTTTGGGGAAGGTGATCAGGAGATATGGTGGGGGGATGCTGAAGGCAGTTGGGAGGGATTGGGAACAGGGAAGAGTGGGTAAGCAGGAGGATACATGGGAAAAAGTTTTTTTAAAAATAAAAAGGCTTCATTTTTATTAAATTCTAGGAAGTCTTTAAAATCGTTTTTAACTTCTTCCTTTACCTAGAGGTAGTTCAATCAAGAGATATTCAGTTTCCATAAATTTGTAAGCTTTCTTAACTTTTGTTGTTGTTGAACTCTAACTTTATCCCATGGTGGTCTAATATGATACACAAAGTATTCTAATGTTTTTGTTTCTATTGATATTTGCTATATGACCGAGTATGTGATCAATTTTAGAAAAATTTCCATGGGGTTCTGAGAAATATATATATTCCTCTGTATATGGGTAGAAGGTTTTGTATATATCTGTTAAGTCCTTTTGGGTCATCACATCTTTTAGATCTCTTATTTCTCTGTTGAGTTTCTGTCTGGTTGACCTATTCAAGGGTGAAAGTGGATACTGAAGTTTCCCATTGTCAGTGTGTGGAGTTAGATTTGAGGTTTATACTTTAGTAGTTTTTTTTTTTAATGTATATAGTTTCCCTTGTGTTGGGGGTATAAATATTAAAGATTGAGACTTCATTTTGGAGGATTTTTTCTTAGATGAATCAGTAATGTTCCTTCTGGTCACTTTTGATTGATTTTTAGCTTGAAGTCTATCTTATTAAATATTAGGATGGCTACACCAGCTTGTCTCAGTTGAATGGAAAGTCTTTTCCCAACCCTTTAATCTGAGCCTATCTGTTTTGAAATTCAGATGTGTTTCCTTCTGTTTTTGTGTTCATCCTATTAGGGTGGGTCTTTTTATACGTGAATTGAGTCCATTGATATTAAGGGATATTAATGGCCAATGATTGCTATTGTTGGTGGTAGCATGTGTGTTTCCCTTCTTTGGATTTTTCTTCTGTGGGATTATCAATTGTTTTTGGTTTCATGGGTGTATCTGGTTTCTTTAGATTGGAGTTTTCCCTCTAGTGCTTTCTGTAGGACCAGATTTGTGAATAGGTTTTGTTTAAATATGGCTTTGTTGTAATATATTCGTCTATTCCATCTATGGTGATTAATAGTTTTGCCAGATATAGTAATCTAGGTTGGAAGGCATGGTCTTTATTGTCTATATAACATCTAATTCGGACCTTCTTGCTTTTATTGTTTTCATTGAGTAATCTGGTGTGATTCTGATATGTCTGCATTTATAGGTAATTTGGCCTTTTTTCTTTGCGGCTCTTAGTATTTTTTCCTTGTTTTGTACGTTAAGTGGCTTAATCAAGTCTATGCGACAAATAGACTCTTTTGGGGGGCTCCAGTCTATTTGGTATTCTGTAAGCTTCTTGTATATTTATATGCATTTCCTTTGTAGGTTGAGAAATTTTATTTTTTGATATTGTTGAATATATTTTCTGTGTCTTTGAGCAGGTATTCTCCTTCCTTGATTATTTTCATATTTAATAATTTCAGGATGTTACAAATTTCCTGGATAT
>PVIH01017650.1:11682-26635 GCA_004025045.1 Sigmodon hispidus
AGAGGTAAGGTTTACTTAGACATCAGCAAAGACAACACCATTTCCATAATCTACAGAAATACAGTAATTTACAGCTGGTTTGATACATGGCCCCATGTTAAAAAACAAATCTAATGGGAAAGAAATGGTTCATCCTATTTCTATGCCATTTATAATAATTTGACAAGCACATCATTATGTTTTGGAAGATGGCTACATAGATTAGAATCCCAGGGCTGCTGGTTAATATACATCATTGTATAACAAGAATAATAGAAAACAAAATAAGTACAGATATAACAGTAAGCATGCAACTTAAGCTATTATCCTAAAGAAACAAGATAAACTTTAGTGGAAACTGAAAACTTGTTATTGTACCATCAGGACTTTTGACAGGACATATGATACTTTACATGGCAAAGGACTTCCTTTCTAATAAAGCTTGGCAAACTGGATCAGGTTGATCCAATTCTAGAGCAAATTTAAATTAAAATGAAGCAAAACTCCATTAGATATCTTTCTAAATATTCTAAATAATCCATAAAGTACTGAAATTTCATGTCTACTTGTCACCTCCAAATTTCAACAGATTCATACATTGTGTTCTATAAATCTGCACTGTATAATGTAGCAGTACCTAGCTAGGCACAGGTGGAGCCTGAGGACATGACACATGGCCAGAGTGGAGGGGTAGTTTGAGTGCAGGCCACACTGAACTGTGAAGACTAATAGAAGAAGGAAAAAGAAAATAGCAATCTCCTTAACTTTGTTATATTGACTATATGTTGAAATTGTATTTTAATAAATTAAGTTAAATAAAATATTTTATTAAAGCTAATTACACTTCTTAAACATTGCTACTAAAAAATTACAATTCTGTTTTGGCTCACATTACATTTCCACTGAATGCCACAGCCATAAACAATACATTATTATGTTATTCTCAGAATTTACATTTAATCTTAGCCAAAAGTCCAAGTGATAACCTTAGAACCTAACATAATTTAATCAGTCTGGAAAATAGTCTAAACTACCACAAGTGTACGTTGCACATATATTTTTACAAATTTTATTTGTATTTTTCTCCAGGGTATACATCACAAGAAATTTAATCCATATAAAACTGTAGTGTAGGTTGTACATAAAGAAGTAAAGAAACTTCAATGTAGAGTGTTACAGCTAGGAAGTACTATCAGTTAAGACTGTGTCCCCATGAAAACAAGGTAATCTAACTAATACTTAGTGCCCAGGATGTGAAGATGCACCATGGATCACAGTAATTTGTCCAATGTTAACTTCAATGTAGACTTAACACAGATGGTAACTTCTAATAGTAGAATATAGTATCTGAGATCTTTCTCTTCAGTCAAAGTCCCTCAGTTTTATAACGTTAAACTAAGCAATTAACTAGCACACAAACCCCCAAGTTTAGAAAGTCATTGCTGTACTTTTAAAGTCTTTCTCTTTGTTTTTATAATAGTATATAAATATTTGGCATATTTATAATACCTCATCTTTTGTTTCCAGCTCAGAAACAGTAATGTGACCTAGTCTAGTGTACACTCCATTGCTATCCTAGAACAAAATCCACTAAGAATAGAGCTGACTACAAACAGTGACCCAATCATGCATCAGCAAGCTCACTGGAAGGCAAAGTCATTTACACCTGCACTGCACACTTGCTTCTCCCATTTGTTTCTTCAGGATTTTATTTCCATCATTGCCTCAGTTTGTGGCTTCTTTATGCTTCTGTTTTAATATTTAATTCCCAGAATGTTTCTTTCACCTGTGTGTTTTCTTTTCTTATTTTTCTCTATTTTCTTTCAGGGATTTTTAAAAAAAATTTTCCAGTTTTTTGTTTGTATTTCTTTTCTATTTCTACTAGGGAATATTTTGTACTCTCATATAAAGCTTCTATAATTTTCATACAGTGGTTCTTAATATTGTTTTCCTTTGTTTCCTCTTCATTTCCATGTTCAGGTCTTGATGTTGTGGCACTACCAACTTTTTCTCATGGTGTCTTTTTGTTCTTTATATTGTTATATGTATTCTTGCAATGGTGTCTGCCCATTGCTTCTTCAGCTAATGGTTATTTAGCTCTTAGTCTTCTCTTCATCAACTGTGAGCCCAGGGGCTCTGAGTCTCCCGTAGTCACAGTGGTCACTCTTAGTTGGCTCATAGTCAACTCCTAGTTGCCTGTGAATCAGGGGGCTGTGTGGCCTCAAGTTTTTTATGTGATGACTGAGAACATCTTTAAATGTCTCTCAGCCATACTTCAAAAGTCTATACACAACTAAATTGGAAAACCATTGAGAAATGGACAGATTTCTAGACAGCTACCACTTATCAAAATTAAGACAAGATAAATGACCTAAATAGTCTAAAACTACCAAGGAAATTGAAGTTGTTATTGAAAGTATCCCAAGAAAAAAGCTCAGGACCAGAAGGTTTCAGTGCAGAATTCTAGGAAACATTCAAAGATAAACCAATACTCCTCAAATTGTTCCATACAATAGAAAGTGAAAGAACATTGTCAAACTGTTGATGAGGCGACAGTCATCTTGGTAACCAAGACACTCAAAGATACAACAAAGAAAGAGAGTTACAGAACAATCTCCTGCTTGAACATTGATACAAAAATACTCAATAAAATACTGGCAAACCCAATTCAACAACATACCACAAATCATGCACCATAGTAAGTAGGCTTCATCCCAGGAATGCAGGATGGTTCAACACATGAAAAACTGTCAATTTCATCAATCATATAAACAATCTGAAAGAAAAACAGTTACATGATAATCTCCCTAGATGCTTAAAATGTCTGTGTAAAATCCAAATTTCTTCATGATAAAAGTCCTGGAGGTATGAGGAATACAGAGAAAAATACCCAAAAATAATAAAGGTAAAATACAGAAAGTCAACTTCTAACATCAAATTAATTAGAGAGAAACAAAAAGCAATCTCACTAAAATCAGGAACAAAACAAGGCTGTTCTCTCTTGTTCTTGTTTTTATCCTAATTTAGAAAGCTACCCTCTTCACTTAGAATTTCTACTGTTTCATTTCTATGTGAACATGCAATACCAAGGGTGCCTTCCCTAGCTCTGTAATGACCATTTCTTTTTTGCATTCAAAATTGCATCTTTTGCATATTCATTCCTTCTTTATCATGTCTACCTCTTTCATTGGTTTATGCCACATCAATGACAAAGGCTTAACCAGAGATCCTGTCATTCCTATTAACAATATTTTTTATATTTTCTTTTTTAAAAAATTAGTTAAAACTTTTTTTAATTTTGCATATTAACCACAGTTCCCCTTTGCTCCCCTCCTCCTACTAGCCCCCAGCTTCTCTCCACATTACTCCTCATCCACTTCCCAGAGAGGGTAAACACTCCCACAGTAAGTCAATATAGTTTACATATGAAGTTGAGGCAGGACTAAACCCATCCACTATATGAAGGCTGAGCAAGGTATCCCACTATAGGGACTGGGCTTCAAAAAGCCAGTTCAAGCTTGGGATCTGAAACATCTTGGACTACCACCTTGGATCCCACCACCTCCAGAGGAACACCTCACCCAGTCTTGATGTTGGAGTGAGGAAAACAGATCTGCCAGGAGTGCATGCTGAACTAAGCCACATTGGAACCTTGGGACCTCCTGCCCTTGCTAGGGAGGAAATAAAGAGATTTGGAGAAGAGAGAGTGACTGGAAGAAGCAGGAGAAAGAAGGGAGCTTGAACAAGGATATACATGGATGAAAAAAATGTCTTTATTCATAATAAAAACTAAAAATAAAAAAGGCAGTTCATGCAATAGAGATAAATCCTGGTCCTACTGCCAGAGGTCCCACAATCTGCTCAAGCCACACACTGTCTTCCACATTCAGAGTGCCTAGTTCAGTCTCATGCAGGTTTCCATCTATTAGTCCAGAGCCTATGAGCTCCCAGTAGAGTAACTGTCTCTGTGGGTTTTCCCATCATGAGCTTGACTCCTTTGTTTATATAATCCCTCCTCACTCTCTTTGACTGGACTGGGACTTGGGACCAGAATTCTGTGACTTTTTAAGGTTTCTTTTCTTTTTCTCACTTATTCATTGTACTTAATTCTTAGAAGTATGTGGCACACTAGCAAATTCAGTGGAATTTTAGGAGACCAAATGGAGATGGATACTGGATCCAAATAGCATCATCATGAGGAAAGCAGAAGATCCAAGACATTCATGCTAAAACATTTCCCTCTTTCAATGACATAAGAGTGCTTTTGCTTAAGGTCCACTAATGAATGAATACATTCCCTGCTTATCCTTCTGGATTTGTGATACCTCACTCAGGAGGATATTCTCCAAATCCATCCATTTGCCTGCAAATTTGGTATATCATTTTTTCTCACTACTGTGTAGTGTAGATGTACCACAGTGTCATTCCTATTAAAAGTCATTCATTCCAGTTTCTTTTTTAATGTATTTGTTTGTTTCATTTATCTCATATTGACAAAATAGAAATAGGAAACCCATAGAAAACAACTTTTAGCACTTCGATGTCTCTGTCACTATCAACATCTACAAACTTCCTGCCCTCATCTATGTTTCCCTACTAATATAAAGCAGTCTTTGACATATTGGGAACAAACTTCTACATTTGAAAAAGGATCTTTTCCAACAGAAAATTTTTAAGATTAATTTTGAAATTTAGATGAAGATAATTTGTGGAGATGAATTAGTGAAATAGTTAATGTAAAAAGGCCTTTTATAAACATCAATGTCTTGTCTCCCAACACTGAAGGATTTTTGAAGAGAGTGGGTGAATTCTTACTTTTCCATTTTACCTAGATATTTATTACTTTTTCCATACAAGGCTCTGTTCATAAGGTATTATAAGTCCTAGGATTAGACAACCATTAATTCTAACTATCATTGGGATATTTACAGGGACTGTTTGAAGTGCAGCTACTGTACATGTCACTATGGTATTTATTGCACAAAATAAAAGTAGAAATAGCATGTGATTTATCTCTGCCAAACTGATGGGAATTCTAGTCAGAAGGCCACAGAGATTCTTGCTTCTCTGTGCTTATTAGGGCATTATATACAATGACTTTGATATAGGTTAGGCTTTGGTGACCATCAACTGAATTAGAGGATATTAAAAACATGCTATACACATATATAACAAAAGTTAACAGCCTTTAAAAAATGAATGAATATACAAAATTTACAACAAAATCAATGAAAGAGCAGGAGATTAAAATATTCGAGACTCAGAAAGACAAATCTCATTTTACCTGAAATAAATCAAATATATTTGTGTGCATAATACTACTTCACACATAGAGAGGGCACTTCCCCTTTCCTGGCATATGTGTGGACAATGTTTGCATGGAGGAATGGGAACAATAATAAAGAACAATAATGTGTAATTATAATAATATCATGAAAAATCATTATTTTATACATTATCTAAACTTAATGAAGATTTAATTAATAAGTAAGCCATAGAAAGAAGAAATATACAGATAATCAAAAGTAGCAGTTTTTATTATCTGTATAACCAAGCACCCATCCAACAAGGAATACATTGCCAAGGACCATCTTCAGTGATCTGCAGCCTGTGTAGACTGCACTGTTCTTGAAAGAGAAACACTAGTTAGTCTTGGTCTTTGGTTTTTATTGAGCTCAGTTTCTAATGATAAATCAAAATACTAACCTACCAGTGAATGAGAGCTATCAGAGTGGTAGTTGCTGGAATATCAATAAATCCATGCAAAACCCAATGAAACAATGAGTGATTTACTGAGTGATTGACTGATAAGATATAGCATCCTACTAGCAGAACCAAACAGAATTGAAGGAGGTACCATTGAAGCGAAAATTAACAGAAACTCATACATCTCTTTTGGATTGGAGGCTGCAGTTCAGGGTTAGGCAGGAGAAACTTACAGGATTGATTGAAATAGTGATCATAATTGAAATAGTGCCAAGAAAGCAAAGTTTGGTCCCATTTAAAAGAAAAGAAATAGGTGTTAAATGGAGAGAAATGAGTCTTGTTCTTCTTTACCTGTGAGTTCATTGTTTAATGTCACGTTTGTTCTGATATTTTTCTATCTGGAATTCAGAAGGAACACAAGATGCTAAGAACAGGTGACAGAAGAAACCATGTGTTTAGTTAGGTGTGTACTTTCATGTCCTAGTTCAAGGCAAGAGTCCTTAAGTCCAAGTCAAGTAAGGACTCTGAGATTGAGATGGAACACAGTGTCTTTATCCATTATCATAGAACTCTACCTTGTGTCCCAATCATATTGACATTCCTTGTCAATTAAGAGGATACTACCTCTTAACTAGGTTCTTTCTCTTTAAATAATAACACTTCACATGTACAGAAGTCTAAAAGCAATAGGCCATGCTTTCTCTAGCCTCCATAATATGCTGGAACACTTCATGACAATCTTTCTCAGAACAGATAAATAGCAATGACCTACCCAGAAATAATGCTTCCTTTGTAAATTCAGGGAACCAAAACCACAATAAGGATGCTGCTGCTTATTCTTGCTTTCCCCCAAGAAGCTATATTTAGATTTTCAGTAAGTGCTAAAACTAGAATATTCTACATTCTTGATGCCTCACATCCAGAAACAGATCTTTATTGATCACCTTGTAAACCACAGCATGGTGCATTGTTCATTTTTCACAGGTGATATGCTGAATGAGTTTATTATTTAAGAGGGAAACTTTAGGACAGGAAAGAGTTTTATTTCTATGTCAACTGGGTCACAAAAGAAAGGAGATGCTGTTTGATCAATTTCCAGATCTTACATTACATAATAAAATCAGGAACAAGAGACATTCTGTGACGTGTGTGTTTTCAATATCTAAAAGACCTTGCTATACTTAACAGATGGATATGTCTGAGACATATAGTAAGACAGCTCAACACGTGACATGTCTATTTATAGAAAGACCTAAAAAGTACTTTGTTGTTTAATCTCTAAGGGCTGAAAATTGTAAATTACATGTATGAATCTATTGAATAGCATTTGCGGTCAGATAGGCCACATTTTATTCTCATCTATAATTATTGTTATTCTGTGTGTCTGGATTCTCTCCTGTGATTCAGACTTGCAAAGCGGTCAACTTTATACACACCGTGGGAGGTGGACCTCTTTCTCTGGAAAGTCCTATAAAGTGCAGAAATGGGGAGGAGTTGCTTTAGCTCAAGACAGGAATTCCAGCGGAGGCCTCTGCACACAGACACATCTTTGCTTAGATATCTGTATCTCATGTCACTGAGGTTTGTCCATTGCTAGGTGCTTCTCTTTATCTAATGTGTTGCTCATTTTGGATCACTGATCTTACATCTGAGTATCAATCCTTACCCATAGCCATCTACAAGAAGATTAGGGTTCTAAGCTCTCCCAGAGGCACCAGCTCCAGCCTGTCTCTTCTCCACAGCATAACAGGAGCCACCCAGTTTGTCATGTCCCTCTCAAAGCAGTGTCTCTCCCCAAGTGCCCACACTTTGCTTCATCTACACCTCTTCAGTGATCCTGCATGTGACTGACCTGATCCTTTGCATGTGTGCAAAGGGGTGTTAAAAAAGAGTAAAAGTGGCAGCTGTGATTTTACTAAGAGAGAGAGACAATCTGTTCCTCTCTGAAATGGAATTAGATAAGAGAGAAGCCATGCTTCAGTGAGAAGATTATAGTAAGTCACAGTGACTGTGCTGTAGGAAAAGGCTTATATCCATTTATATTTTTGAGGAGGCTAAAGTGGCATACAAAGTAGAATAAAATCTTCAGTGGATATCATATGATAAAGAGATATGGATAAAGTCCTCTAGAATCAGACTGTGGGAGGAAATTTTACAGGGATAAAATCCTTCTCTGTTTCACAAAGAATGCACTAATTATAATCCTCAGTTTAATAGTATATCCAATTAGAATGTAGATTTTCATCAAAATATTAAACTTTAAATAAGAGAGATGTCAGTTCTGACACTACAGCCAGATGTGGCATGACTTCTAGGGTACTAAGAGCACCCTTTCCTGTGTTACATGAGGACTTTGTGGTCAGGAAGGGAAAATAGATATCATTTATCATATGCCCTAACCAGGATCTGAAAATAAGCAAAGAAACAAAACCCTCCTAAGGTCAGAAGCCTGATTTTGAAGCACAGCCAGAAACAAGTGCCAGCCTCTGCTATTTCCCCATAACACCATCACTGAAACTGAACTTTACCCATCTTCAGTGAGGCCAGAGTGTGTGGTTAACCCTTTAATCCCCTCACAAAGCAACAGTTTATTTGATTTCTTGGGTGTCTACACTGGCATCTTATCCAATTAGTCAGGATTGCTCTTCCATTTTAATGACAGCCCTTTCCTGTGAGCCAGAGCAACCATAGGTGAGAGCCTTGTCTCTTACAGTTGTTCAAAGAGGGGGAGATGAGGGAACAGGTATCAAGTTCTCCTCTAGCAGAGCAGTGAATCTCAGTTAGGAGAGACTTACCTCCCACATCCCCCCAAGGCCTGTAGAAACTGTGTGGAGATGTATTATTGTTAGAACTAGATGATGTGGGTGTGTTATAGGCACCAAGTGTGTAGACGCTTGATACACTGACTATCTCTAGTATTATTGGTTTCATTTAAGAAAACTTATATTAGAGAAATCATGTCAAGTGTAGACATTGGGGACATCTGATGACGAATGCAGGTACAGATCTTCACTCAGGAAATGGAGCCCTCTGTTGGGTATGGTGACTGAAGCAATGTGAGCACATTCATCCTGCAGAATGTAGGGCTCAGGCTCACAAAGTTTCTTTACATTGGCCTCTTTGTATATCAGGACTCTTTCTTCCACCTCATCTCCATTCTCTTAATCCTTCATGTCCAAGTCCAAATGTTGTCCCTCTAAATTCTTATAGGTCTTATTTAATCTCGCCCCTCAAACCAGCTTCATATGAGATATCTTTTTAAATATATTTACTCCTCAAAATGAACAATTTATCTGTAAATTTTAACTAAAACATAAAAAATTTCTTTGCCTCTCTCCTCCCATTCCCTTCTCCCCTTTTTCCCAAATACCCTGGGGCTGGAGATAGTCTTTGTGTGTAGCACATTATGACCTGAACACAGCACCGCCTACCTCAGCCTTCTTTGTCACCCAGTCCATTTATTCAGTCACATTCTGTCCCAGTTGTCCTTCCTCTTTGTACTTCTTAGGTTTTTTTTTTACAAGAATTGCTTTCATTTTAAACTAATTTATATTCTAATAGATAGCACAGAGGGATGCATTGTGGTGATTTTATACATTTTTGTTCTTACTTACCTACTCCCCTGGGGTTATATGTTTATCCAGTTTTGGTGTTTGCCTGATAGTGGTTTCAGAGACTGTGTTTGTCATGTTTCTCCCTATTCATGTCTAATTTTATTAATTTGGGTAATCCCTCTTCTGCCTTTATTTTGACTAGGAGTTTGTCAATGTTGCTTAGAATCTCAGTCAACTCCTGGTTATTCTACATATTTTATTTTCTATTTTATTACTATCTACCTCAAATTTATTATTTCTTGTTTTCTACTGGGTTTGGCTTCTTGTTTTTTTGAGGCTTAAGTTGTACAATAAATTATTTATTGGACAGTCTGCTGAGATCTTATTTTGTTCATTTATAGCTACAAATGTTCCTCCTTGGAGAATTTTTGCGTACCCCAGAGGCTATAGTGGGCTGGGCTGTGATCTCCATTTCTTTTGGGACATGATTTTTTTTTTATTCTTAAGAATAAAGAAATCACATTTTCTATCCATGTATATACTTATTTAAAGTCCCTTCCCGCTTCCACCACCTCAGGTCATTCTCTCTTCTCCACATCTCCCCATTCCCCCCCATGGGCAGGTGATCCCAAGCTCCCAAGGGCCCAATATTGCTCAATTCAGCCTCCACTCCAGGCAAATCCAGTTTTCTCCCCCAAACATCAATTCTGAGTCAGGTGTTCCTCTAGGGGGAGTGGGATCAAAGGAGTCAGTCCAAGTTGTTTCCAATCCCAAGCTGTTCAGTGGTTGTGGTTTGCAGCTTGGGCATGCTTTGCTTTTTTTTTTTTCTTTTTTGTTTAGAGTCCACTAATGAGTGAGTACATCCCCTGCTTATCTTTCTGGGTTTGTGAGAGCTCACTCGGGAGGATTTTTTCTAAATCCATCCACTTGCCTGCAAATTTTAGGATATCATTTTTTCTTACTTCTGAGTAGTACTCTATTATGTAGATGTACCACAGTTTGTTAATTCATTCTTCAGTTGAGGGGCATCTAGGTTGTTTCCAGGTTCTTGCTATTACAAATAATGCTGCTATGAACAAAGTTGAGCTAATGCCATTGGAGTGCGACTGTGCATCTCTAGGGTACACACCCAGAAGTGGTATTGTTGATCCTTGAGAAGATTAATTCTCAATTTTCTGAAAAAGTGCCATACAGCATTCTAGAGTGGCAGAACAAGCTTACACTCCCACCAACAATGGAGGAGTGTTCCCCTTGTTCCTCACCCCATCCAGCATAGGTTGTCATCTGTGTCTTTCATCTTAGCCAATCTGACAGGTGTCAGGTGGTATCTCAAAGTTGTTTTGATTTGTATTTCTCTGATGGCTAAAGATGATGAGCACTTTTTCATGTGCCTATCACCCATTCGTAATTCTTCTGCTGAGAATTCCCTTTTTAATTCTGGACCCCATTTTTTATTGGGTTATTCAAGTTTTGGGGCTCTAGCTTCTTGAGTTCTTTATATATCTTAGAGATCAGTCCTCTATCATTTGTATGGTTGGTGAAAATCTTTTCCCATTCTGTAGGCTGTCGTTTAGTCCTATTGACCGTGTCCTTGGCTTTACAGAAGCTTCTCAGCCTCAGGAGATCTCACTTATTGATTGTTGATATTAGTGTCTGTGTCACTGGTGTTGTATTTAGGAAGTGGCCACCTGTGCCAATTCATAGAAGTGTATTTCCCACTTTCTTTTCTATCATGTTTAAAGTGGCTGGATTTATGTTGAGGTCTTTGATCCACTTGGATTTGAGTTTTGTGCAGGGTGACAAGATTGGATCTATTTGCATTTTTCTACACACTACCATCCAGCTATGCCAACACCATTTGTTAAATATACTCTCTTTTTTCCATTGAATATTTTGGGCCTCTTTGTCAAAGGTCAAGTGTTCATAGGTTTTTGGGTTAATGCCTATAACCTCAATTTAATTTCATTAATCCACAAGCCTGTTTTTATGCCAGTATCAGGCTGCTTTTATTACTGTAGCTCTATAGGATAACTTGAAGTCAGGGATTGTGATGCCTCCTGAGGTTCTTTTGTGGAGCAAAATTGTTTTGGCAAACCTAGCTTTTTTGTTATTCCAAATGAAGTGGAGTATTGTCCTTTCAAGGTACAAAAAATATTGTGTTATGATTTTTATGGGCCATGCATTGAATCTGTAGATTGCTTTTGGAAGAATTGCCATTTTCACTTTGTTGATCCTACCTATGCAGCAGCATGGGAGAGCTTTACATTTTTCTGATATTCTCTTCAATTTCTTTCTTCAGTGATTTAAAATTTTTGTCAAATAAATCTGTTACTTCTTTGGTTATAGTTACTCCAAGGTATTTAACACTATTTGGAGCTATTATAAAGTGTGATTTCTCCCTTATTTCTCTTTCAGCCCTTTTATCTTCAGTGTATAAAAGGGCTACTGATTTCTTTATATATCTATTAAATCTATTTGTATCATAACCTCTGTTAGACTCCTTAATTCTCTGTTGAGTCTCTGTCCAGTTGACCTATCCAGGGGTGAAAGTAGGGTATTGAAGTTTCCCACTATTAGGGTGTGAGAACTGATGTGGGATTTAAGCTTTAGTAGTGTTTCTTTTACATAGGTAGGTGCCCTTATATTAGGGACATAAATATTTAGAATTAAAATCTTCTTTTTTACCAATTGTTCCTGCAATGAATAAGTAATGCCCATCTTGGTTCCTTTTAATTGCTTTTAGCTTAAAGTCTGCTTTGTTAGATATTAGGATGGCAACGCCAGGTTGTTTCTTAGAGCCATTTGATTGGAAAATCTTTTCCCAACCCTTCACTCTGAGCCTGTGTCTGTCCTTGTGGTTGAGGTGTGTTTCTCATATGCAGCAGAAGAATGGCTTTTGATTTTGAATCCATTTTGTTAGTGTGTGACTTTTTATAGGTGAGTTGAACCCATTGATAAGTAGGGATATTAGTGATCACTGATTGATGTTTCCTACTATTTTTGTAGTTGTTTCTATGTATTTCCTTTCCCTGGGATATTCTTCTATGGGAATATTGATTGTTTGTGGTTTCATGGGTGTATTTGGGATCCTTAGGTTGGAGTTTTCCCTCTAAAGCTTTCTGGAGGGCCGGATTGGTTGATAGGTATTGTTTCAGTCTGACTTTTTCATGAAATATCTTGTTTACTCCATCTATGGTGATTGATAATTTTGCAGGGTATAGTATTCTAGTTTGGCAGCCATGCTGTTTTAGGGTCTGTATAACTTCTGACCAAGCCCTTCTAGCTTTCATCATTTCCATTGAATAGTCAGGAGTTATTCTGATGGGTCTGCCTTTATAAGTAAGTTGGCCCTTTTCTTTTGCAGCCTCTTAAAATTTTTTCTCTCTTCTGTATGTTGTGTGGCTTGATTATTATGTGACGAGCAGACTTTTTTTGGAGGTTATATCTAATTGGTGTTCTGTAAGCTTCTTGTATCTTCAAAGGCATTTCCTTCTTTAAGTTAGGAAAGTTTTCTTCTATGATTTTATTGAATACATTATCTGTGCCTTTGAGCTAGTATTCTTCTCCTTCTTCTATTTCTATTATTCTCAAGTTAGGTCTTTTCATGGTGTCCCAGATTTCCTAAATATTTTATGTTATGGCTTTTTTGGTTTTAGTATTTTCTTTGATTGATATATCTATTTGAGCTATTGAGTCTTCCACTTCACAGATTATCTCTTCCATCTCTTGAATTCTGTTGGTTATGCTTGTATCTGTGGTTCCAGCTCTTTTCTTCCAATTTTCTATTTCCACATTTGCCTCATTTTGTACCTTTTTTATTGCTTCTACTTCATTTTTTAGTTCCTGGAATGTTTCTTTCATTTTTGGTTCACCATTTCTTGATTTTCGTTCCAGGATTTGGTCATCTCTTTCAATTTTTTGTTTGTACTTTCTATTTCTTTAAGGGAATTTTTTATATCTTCTTTGAAAGCTTTAATAATCTTCATAAAGGTGTTTTGGGTGTTGTTCTTTCCTTCTGTTTCCTCCTCATTGCTCTGTTCAGGTCCTGTAGTTGTAGAACCACCAGTTTCTTCTGGCGTTGCCTGGTTGTTCTTTATATTGTAATATGTGTTTTTGTAGTGGCATCTGCCCATGGCTTCAGTTGTTTGTCACACCCAACCTCGCCAGCAAGGAAAAACGCAACTCAGGATTCTTCTCTCCAGCCGTTTTATTCAGGACCTTTGCACAATCTTCTGAATCTTCTCTCCCCGGGGGGGGGGGGGAGCCTGCTCATGGCTAAATACCCTCTGGACCTCCAACCCCAGTAAGCTACGTGGACATCGCCCATAGGTCCTAGGACACGGAAGCAAGCCACCATCCTCGCCTACAGCCAAAAAAGGAGTTGTTTACTCCCGAGAGCACTAGCCCTCGGGAGGGCTGAGGCAGAAACCGGCGCCATCTTTAGGGCACAGTACAATGCAGCTCCCTACAGTTCCCCCTTCTTTATTAAAAAAGGCAGGCAGAAGCAGAGGTCTAGTCTCTGAAGTGCAAAAGGAACATGTACAGGTATCGCTCCGGGTGTCATCCACCCAGACAATCCCTGACCCGTCCGACACCCTTTTCACAGAGGCAGGCAGTTGGGTGTCAACCTGCGTGCAACCAGACATACTCCTCATGAGTTCCCATAAGCCAGAGTACTCATGTGCAGTGCTAAGCCTCGCATCCTGCAAAAACATTCTTAAGGCTTCTCCTTTAGGGAGGCCAAGCAAGCTTAGGGGGACTGATCGACTCCAATGGCTGAAAAATGCTTGGACAACCGTGGCTGCATCGCGACACTGAGGGAACCTAACACGGCAAATGCACCACAGGCAAACTAGGAATATCAGCACCATCAGGCTCGCCAGAGCTCCCATTCCCGCCTACTCTTTCTGGTGATCCATAGTGGCGGAGAACCAGGTCGCCAGTCCTTCTGCCAGGTCCTCATCCACTCTGGTAGAATTCACGATCACCATGGTCACTCTCAGCTGGGCCGTCAAGTTTTCGAATTCACCAATCCAGTTTCCTAAAAGATAACTTGACAACTGTTTAGACAGATTTACAGCATGAATAAAGTTCTGATATTGTACACTAGTCCCACATAATTCTGGACACTTCCATTCACAGCCATGCTCGGCCAGCTGCCAAAGAGTATCATTCTACTCTTGGACCAGGTCGATTCTTTGATTAATAAGCATCAAGCCCCCTTTTAACTGGGCAATAAGATTCTTTTGTATGTCTAGGGCCTGTACTACATTAGCCGAGACCACATTCAAAGTCTGCGCAATCTGCACGATATGGCTTGCGGCTCCTATGGCAGCCAATGAGATGGCTGCAATTATGGCAAGCACTTATCTGCACCATCAGGGCCAGCAACAGGAGCTTCTGCATCATCTGTTTGCTCCCCCGCCTCATTTACCTTTCCCGATTGAATCTTCCTGGTCAGACGCTCCGGTACCCAAACTGGATCATTTCTATCCTGGGGGAAAACACAAACAGACCCTCTCGCCCATGTCAAAACAGGATCTGGGCCGCATCAGCGGCCTGTGAGGATGTCTTTCCATTTCACCAGTCCTTTCTGCATAGTGCCTGGATTGGCATGCTGGTCTGCTGCCGCTTCCTCATTAGCGAACTCAATCAAAAATGATCTCCAGTCTAAATATTGTCCTGGACTAAGGCATGCTCTTGCAAGATTGCTT
>PVIH01017650.1:26735-41318 GCA_004025045.1 Sigmodon hispidus
CTACTCAACGCCTCCACTTGTGCCAAAGTGAAAGAGGCAGTAATGCCATAAGTTCTTACTGATTCGGCCAGTGACTTAATTACTTTAAAATCCAGGGGCTCTTCATAACGATTCCCCTGGGGATCTTGGAATACAGGAAATGCCGACACCAGTTTCTGTCTCACTTTACTCCATACTGCAGGGTTAAAGGACCGATTGCAGCCGCTGACGCCACCCCCTCCATCTGAGTAAGCTGGGGGAGTGGACGGCAGAGGGCCATGCTTTCCAGGAAGCAAGCGCTCCCTCGGGGCTAGCCTCTTTTCCCTCTCTCCCTTTTTTGAAACCAATTTCTTAGTTTCTCTTTCCTTTCCTGACTCCTCCGACCTTGATAGGTCTTCTTCAGAACTACTGCTCTCAAGGTCCAAAAGCTGAAGATCCTCTAAATCTGGGTAAGTGTTTCCCCCGGAATCTGATCCTTCAGTTCTAAGGCTTCTCACTTCTTCACTGCTCACCCCATCAGATCTTTCCTCTCTTAATTGTTCTAAAGCGGCCTGACCCCCTTCAATTGCCTCACAGCACCTCTGATCATCCAAACAATCTCGAATCACCCTCCAAATGGTTCTCACGCCTTCCTTTAGAAATCCCTGCTCATAGGCAAAGTCTAAATCTCGCCCTAACTTCTCCCAGGAGGACACCGTTAGACTGCCCGTAACAGCAAGCCATGGAGCTGCAATGTCACATTCCTTTAAAAATCTCTCTAATGTGCTTTCCTTAATTTCCAGACCTTTGGTTTGTAACAGTTCCTGTAGAGCTAGAAAAATTGGATGTGAAGTAGAATTACCCATCCTTTTATATCCCTGATCTTGCTTTCAGAATTTTCTCAGAGCCTTTGTCAAACAGCCTCAATTTCACTTTCTCTATTCCTGCTCTGCTAAACAGCCCCAATTTCAGCTTCCCTATTCCTGCTGCGCGTCCACAGCAATGAGAGGTTACGCTCACTCATCAGCAAGCTCCCTCTCCTCCGTCTTTCTCTAAAGACGGAGCTCTGCCCGCTATAACCGCTGATCCCAATTGCCTGGGACTTACCGGTATACCCCCTGATGGTGGAGAGTTCTGGATCCCGTCGTCCGTTGAAGCGATTCCCCGAAGCGATTCCCCAGTACGGACCACCAGTTGTCGCGCCCAACCTCGCCAGCAAGGAAAAACACGACTCAGGATTCTTCTCTCCAGCCGTTTTATTCAGGACCTTTGCACAATCTTCTGAATCTTCTCTCCCCGGGGTGGGGGGAAGCCTGCTCATGGCTAAATACCCTCTGGGCCTCCAACCCCAGTAAGCTACGTGGACATCGCCCATAGGTCCTAGGACACGGAAGCAAGTCACCATCTCACCTACAGCCAAAAAAGGAGTTGTTTACTCCCGAGAGCACTAGCCCTCGGGAGGGCTGAAGGCAGAAACCGGCGCCAGATGGCACGGTACAATGCAGCTCCCTACAGTTGTTCATGATTAGGCAGCTCCTAATCATAAGACATATGATGCATGTAGGTGATTGTGAGCCAAGCTTGCAGGACCACACAACAAGATGTTGTAATAAAATGTGAGTTATCATGATTCCAAATACTGTGAAGCAGACACATATCTGTAACTTAGAATCAGCAAACTTGAAGATATCATTTAGGTATTTAAGTGTTTTCTATTATAGGAGTGTATGTTTTGTCACCACATAAATCACTAGGAATAAAGTGTCTCACACACACTTATACTAACTATGGTTAGAACCATTATTGTCTAAAATGTTAATATATATCTCAAGTCTTACAGGGGTCAATGGTCATATAAATATGGTTGTTCCTCATCAAATATTTTATTTATCTCTCCAAACACAAACCCATTTAATGTACATCACATTAAAATTTAAAGAGTGTAGTGTTTTGGACTAGACTGGGGTCCATTTATTGTCCCAGAGAGTAGGACATTGAAAGATGCTGGAATTCTTCAGACTCTGAACTATTCGGAAGTTTGATCTAAGTCACCTTTGGAAAGGAAGAACTATCAAAAGCACCTTTGTGTTGAGCCATTTGACTCCATAAATATTCAAGTGAGTGTGGTGGTATATTTTATGTTTAAAAAAATTAGCCTGGATTATCAGAGGACAGAGCCATCTCTTCCAGCCCTTTTTATTTTTGTTCTGTTTTCAAAATAGGGTTTTCTGTGTAAAAGTCCTGGCTGTCCTGGATCTTGCTATGTAGATGAGGCTGGTTTCAAACTCATAGAGATCCTTCTGGCTCTGCCTCCCTAGTGCTGGGACTAAAGGCATGCATGAGTCTTTTCTGGGTTTAATCATTGACATTTGGTTTCTCACATAAAAATTTATATCAGATGTACTGAAAAAAATTCAGGTAAAAGAAAATGTGGTCCTTGCTTTGTAGATACCTGTTTCTCATATGAAGAATTTTAAACCCCAGCAAAGCACCTTTCAAGGGGTCTTGTTTTAGCTGAAAACAAGACAGATCCACTGGGAAGCATTTGGAAAACAGATGCAGCCAGTTAAGGATTGAGCAAAGAGATGATATCACATATCACTGTCACTTGACTTTGGACTGGATGACTCTGGCCAAGAACAATGAGATAAAGGAATACCCATAAGGACACATGCCTATACTATATGTGCTTGGCTGAATCAATTTCATTTTGGCTTAATTAGCAGGGGGAAATGTCACAAATGAGTATGACATTAAATAAACCATTCATAGGTCAACTGAAAGGGTTTTACCTCTCTAGCTCACATGCACATTTTCCCTTCATTTTTATACTGGACCCAACTTTGCTTTCCTTCTAATTGTGTTATTCAGGTGTCACTATACACACAAATCCTCCCTTACTATTTGTTTCATAATCCCTTCCTCTCCCACCATTTTGGGTATTAGTACATACCATTTTTTTCTTTAAACCTGTTCTATCCTATTCCCAAATGTGGTCCACAGTACCACAGTACCACATGCACTTATTCATGACAATAGCAACATGTTGCCCTGTGGTCTGTAGAGGTTCGTGCCTGCAATCCTTGGTGCCATTGTTCGGATTGTTAATGTATCAATTTCCCCCAAACATAAGTCTTTCTGAAATCTTACATTTATTGTTTGGGGATGTATAGTCTCTCAAATTAAAAAGTTACCTGCACCAAAGCATTCTCCAACTGAATGTACATTCAATACAGTTTGCAGTTCATAGGAGATGCTCTTTTAATATGTCTTCCACGACAGTCATATATATATTTGATGCAATGTTGAAAACTTTCAATTAATTTTTACACAAGTATTTCTTCATATAATAGCCTGTTTTTTAATGTAACTTGAATTTTTAGGTGATTTTAAAACACTGAATTTCATTATGGCATTTCACACACATGCACTATTTTACTTTGGTCATTTACTCCCATCAATACCTTTCTTTCCTTTCCTCACTACAGATAGTTCCTCCTCTATTTACATGTCACACAAATATAGATAAATACACAATTCATTCATAATACATAGTGTGTATATTACAGAAAATGGTATTTGTCAATCTGAGTTTAACTATTTTGTTTAACTTGATAATATCCTGGCCCATTAATTTCCATATAAGTGAAATAATTCCATTCTCCTTTGAATAAAACTCTGTTGTGTATATATAGAACATTCTATTTGTCTAATTATCTTCTGCTGGACATCTAAGCTGATCCTATAGCTTGTATATTTTGACTATTGCTATAATAATCATGGATATGTTTGCCATCTGTGGCATGCCATTACATACCCATGTGACCCAGCTAGATTTCATTAATGGTTCTGTTTTTATTTTTGATGACTTTTAGATGTTCTTTGTTTGTTTTTTAACTTGAAGGGACATCATACTAATATCCATAGTTTCAGCACTGGAAAACTCCCACAAATTAGTAGTTATTTAGGTAATGTGGAAAGGTCATATACATGCTGTATCTGCTTTCCCAATAAAACTTTTGCAGAGTTTTATCTGTCTTCATTTTACTATGGGGAAAGGAACCTCAGAGACCCATGATAGCTGCTCCAGGATAAGTCAAGAGAAGATGCTGTCCCTAGGATCTGAAGTCACACAATGACTCATCATACACCTAGCATCCTTCTCCCAAAATGCAACAAGGAGCCCTAATATTTGACGCTGACATTTGATTCATTAGAAGTGACACCCTAAACCTTTATTCTTATTTAATAATTTTGTTCATTTTACCTATCACATATCCCCCTCTTTTACCTCCTCTGTCTTTTTCTCAGCCTTCCTCTGGGTCCATCCCCCAGCCCACAAAAGGATAACACCTCCCCTGGGGAGTCAGAAAAACCTGGTCCATTCAGTTGAGATAGGACTAAACCTCTCCCCCTCCATCAAGGCTGAGCAAGGTGTCCCACCATAAGTAATGGGTTCCAAAAAGTCAGTTATGCACCAGGGTTCAATCCTGGTCCTAGTGTGAAGGACCTCACAATCAGACCAAGCTACACAACCTACTCCTGTATGCAGAGGGTCTTGTCCACTCCCATGCAGGCTCCACAGTTGTTATATAAACTTCATGGGTTCCCACAAACTTGGTTCATTTGTCTCTGTAGGTTTCCCCATCATGATCTTGACCATCCCTCCTTGCTCATGTAATACCTCTTCCTCTCTCTTTGACTGGACTTCTAGAACGTGGCCTGGTACTTGGCTGTGGAGCTCTGCATTTCTTTCCATCAGTTCCTGGATGGAGGCTCTAAGATGACAGGTAGGATATTCACCAATCTGATTACTAAAAACCCTAAACCTTTAACACAGAAAAAGGAAAAATATTAACTATTTGGAGAGAACAATGAATTTTAATAGAAAGAAATGACTTTTTAATAAGACTCTTGAGAAAGTATCAGGAGGCAATAAGCTTCTTCTGCAACACAGAGTAGAAGAGGGTGAACAGGAAAACCTCTTTATAAACGGTGTGTGGTCCTGCACTGTCACTAGCCACTCAAACTATCAGAAGCAGGTGTAAACACAATGAAGGTGCTCATAATTGGAAAATAAAATTTAAAGAACAAGAAAAGGACATGAATGAAGAAGGATGAAGGAGAAAAATAGCAAGAATGAATGGAGTAAGAAGACCATAAAAAGAAAGAAAATATAGAGGGAAAAATGAAGTGGAAGGAGTATGAAGAAGAAAAGAATATCTTTTAAAAAATCAAACTACTGTGCTACAATTTGCATTAATTTTGGAATCATTTGGGGAAGAGTTACCTATTGTCATAAGTCATTGAGGATCTGATTCTCAATAACCTGTTTCCTTTTGGTACAAACAATCATAGGCTTCCTTGGCTCTTTTTCACATTCTCTCATGTTTCTGGTACAATGCCACATTGCTCTTATGACTTGCGTTTTTATTTCCTTGTAGACACAAGGTGTCTGCTCAAGAAATAAATACAGGAGCACTGAGGCCTGAACTCCAGAAAGTTCCCTGAACAATGAAGTTACACTTTCTATCCTTGTATATCCTTATTCAAGGTCCCTTCCCCCTCCCACCACATAATTCCCCATCCCCTCCCTGGGCAGGCGGCAGGCAGTCCCAAGGTCCCACTGTCCCAGTATTGCTTAGTTCAGTCTCCACTCCTGGCAGATACAGTTTTCTCCCCCCAGCCTCAAGACTGAGTCAGGTGTTCCTGTAGGGGGAGTGGGATCCAAGGAGTCAGTCCAGGGTGTTTCTGATCCCAAGCTGTTCAGTGGTTGTGGCTTGCAACTTGGGCATGCTTTGCTTTTTTCTTGTTTGTTTGTTTGCTTAGAGTCCACTAATGAGTGAGTACATCCTCTGCTTATCTTTCTGGGTTTGTGATACCTCGCTCAGGAGGATATTCTCCAAATCCATTCATTTGTCTGCATATTTTAGGATATCATTTTTTCTTACTGTTGAGTAGTACTCCATTGTGTAGCTGTACCACAATTTGTTAATCCATTCTTCAGTTGAGGGGCAGCTAGGTTGTTTTCAGGTTCTTGCTACTACAAATAGTGCTGCTATGAACATAGTTGAGCTAATGCCTTTGGTGGGTAACATTCTAGACATAGTATTTATAGGATGTTTGAACATATTCCATGATGTTCTCAAAGTAGTAATGTGGCAGGCTATGACCAAATACTCAGAAAGCTTACCACCCTCAGATCAACAGCCTTTCATCTCTTCAGTGTTTTGGTCTATTAAGGTTGTGTGAAGTGTGGATTTTTTTGTGCTGACGCTGGGATGTAAGGGGCAGAGTTTGTACTTTCTAAGTGGAATCTCACAGCATACTGTTTCTGTCCCAGATTTGGAGGTGCCCCAGAACCTTTGCTATTCTGTGTCTTTCCTTGCACTCAAGAGCATGATTGTCATGGCAGGTTACCCTGTGTAAGTTCAGCCTCCAGCAATGAATGGTCTGTCTCTTCGGGTTCTGGCTGAAATGCAATGGACGATGTTATTGCAAAGACAATTAATGGGTCTGTGACAACGGATCAATATCTTGAAGTGATTAATAAATACATAGCTCTTCCTTATGGTAAAGCAGCTGTGATCCAGTTCAAACAGTTCTGAGGAGACTCTGGACAATGTGGCTGTGATGGTGGTAACTATCAATTTTTCCAATTTTTGAGTTATATAATTATATGTATATGTTTTATAGATACATATACAAATATATTTATAAATATATTTTCACTAATGAGGAAAAACCATATTCCATCTTTTGGACTAACAATGTCAAAGCAAAAGCTGTCTACGTACTATTGTGGAATGATATAATTTGATTTAGTGGTGACATTTTATTAAAGAAAGCCATTGAAAGAGGCAGTTGATATTTTATCTTATTTTGAAGAAGTTATAATATTGAAAGAAAAACACAGAAAAAAAGGAAATCACCCACAGATAATTGTCTTATCCATTACTTCCAACTCACCCAATCACAGGTTCGTGCCTGCATGTGTGCACACGAGAGAGAGGAAGAGAGAGAGAGAGTAGTGGAAGAAAGAGAGGTAGAGCATGCATACTCACACCCCACACACACACACACACACAAGCATATCATGACACAAATATACCCCTCATATATTTTAGAGAAAAATACACTCAGTTTTTAGGAAGTCTTGCTTTGTGTCAGTGACCACAAACCCTGACATTTGATACCAATGAAGAAGTGGAGAAGATATGAATTTAATAACATCATGACTCATGATCTCTTGGAAAACTAAACAAGTCTATGAACAATATATAATATATAATCTTTTCAAGTATAAACATGGAGTTCCATGAATTTATCTAAAGTATCCCTGTTTGCTTTTAAGTATCCCACATGTGCCAAATCTTAGGGAAATGCCCAAGTTTAACTAAAACTACACTAATAACACATGGGGCCTAAAAGTACCACAGAGGGCTCTCTATTGGGTTCTATTATAACTCTTATTTAAGAACACTGTAGAAATTTTAATATCACCCTCTTTCTCTTAAGCAAGAACTCAGTTGAGCAAGAGTTGAGCGAATAATAGAAGAGCAGTTCAAATGGAGGCTCATAGGATGCCTTCAGCCGCAGACACCTCTAGCTTCAGAATGATTGTAAAGTGATTGCTATAGAAACATCTCAGGGAGTTTGGAAATTAGAGGGGAAGATAATCAAGGCAGAATCTTTGGAGAAAGATCCAGAAATATTTGGGTTTGTTTGCTGTTGGTTTCATGACTCCTTGTCTCTTAAACATGTACCTAATCATATATTTTTCAAGGAGTTTCCTGAAATATTCAATGGGAATTGAATAAATAATAATAATAATAATAATAATAATAATAATTCAGATTTTTCAATATTAGGCTGTACAGTCAAAGTTCAAAACTTAAGTTACTTTCTCATTTCTTTTCTCAGAATGCAATATATAACAGTGAAGATTGTCCAGAGACATCATAAACTCCCATGAGTACTTTGGCTCACAGGATAAAGAAAATGGTCACAAGTCAGCAGCTGATATCACACATTGTAACTTTTCTTTCTTAAGTTTATCTTTCTGCCTATAAAGTACGAGACAATTGTTGGAATCTCAAAGGCATTTCTTTCTACTTCCTTAAATTAATTGCAAATATCAATACTCTTTTGTGATCATTTAATACTTGGGCCTCAAGAGGTCTACTACCCTCCACTCAAGGTCACATACATAGCTACCTCCCATACACCCTTACAACGGTAGGAAGAAAGGAAAGTGTTTTTCCCTTGCCATGTATGAGTTGCCTCTCTACTTTCTCAGCACCACCTCTGCTGAGCATCCTTGGAATTGTCCTGCTGGTGGATGTGAGACTGGAATGCATTCTCAGTCCTTCTGCCACCAGAGTTTATGTCTACAAGAATTAGAACATAAAGTTGGTTACACATGTGCCACTCAGTCAATAGAACTCAGCATGTGAGTAGGTTCATAAAGAAATCATATGATCATCTCATATGAGGTAAGGGGCATTGACAAACTTTAGAGAGGTTTTTTGTTTGCTTGGATTTTGTTTATTTTGTCTGTATGATATGTTCCTTTATGGAAAAATGTCCTGATGAAGATAGGAATCAAAGGAAATGACAAACATAGTGGAGGTTTCTTAAGTCACATTTAATTAAAAAGGATTCTGACACAGAAAAGTGAACTGTTTCCTCTACTAATAAGGAAGAAGATAAGTGTATCTATTCTCTAAGTGCTTTCTTTCCACCTGGGTTGCTGTGGTGACTGAGTGTAAGAAATGTCTCTCATGGGCTTGAGTACTGGAACACTTGGTTCTGAGTTTGTGAAGGCTATGGAAACTTTAGGACTGTGGTTCTCCATGTTTGTAATGCTGCAATCCTTTAGTACAGCTGCTCATGCTTTGTGACTCCCCTACCATAAAATTATTTTCATTCCTACTTCATAACTATAATTTTGCTACTGTTATGAGTCATAATGTAGATATCTGGTATCATATGTGATCCCTGCAACAAGGTCACACCCCATAGGTTGAGAATCACTACTTTAAAAGATACAGTATTTCTGGAAGAAAGACATCTCTCAAAGAGGATTTGAGATTTTAGAGTCTGGTTTCAAGTCATATTTCCCTTCTCTGCTTCATGCATGTGCATGAAAATGTACTCAGTCCCCTTAATACAACTGATGGAAGCCAATGCAAAGATGCACACATAATTAGTGGGTGGAGCTCCCAGTATAATCAGAAACACTCAGTTGCAATATATCATATAAAGATTAAATTCATAAAGGGTTTATATAAACACTCACTGATACAAGTGGAACCTTAAGGAAATTCTAAGAGAGTAGAAACATCCCACAATGAATGGTTTGATCCACTCCCAGAGACAGCAGGAACCAACAGAAAGGGGAGTCCAGGTTCCCAGGTCTTGAGTGATTCTGACCACATTTCATTGGGGTCTGGATTCTTTGAAGTCACTAACGCTTCCTTGGGTAACATCTGAATCTCACTACATCTCCCCTTTTTCTAACTAAGAAAGTGCTAAACTAAGTATGAGACTATAGACAATAGGAATCATCGTAAGGTAGTGCCTGGGGGAGGAAAAGGCACTAACATAAGCAAGGTCACATTCCAACTAGCAAACAGCAAATACAAGGTGTATCTTAATGTCTATAATATTGGTAAAAGAAAATGTACAAGGATTCCTTTCAAGGCTGTTTATATTGAATAATAAGAATCTAATACCTAAATGCTCCTTGGGGAGATACGAGATGATAGTAAACTTAACTATCTAGTCTCTACAACATCAAGACATGAGAGGGAAAATATACTACCTGAAGGTTGGAAGCACAAGATAGTAGCTTCCAAGATTTAGGAGAGGACAGTGGCAGTCAGCTACCTGGACAGTCACCCATGGCTTCTCTGTGGAGTTGGAGCATCCACCTTTTGGGATACAGGCCTAGGATATCTGACAGATCTCTTCAGGAGCAGAGTATTTTTGGAGACACTGTCCAAGCAGGCTTTGGCAGTCTCTATCCTTTATCCTGCTCATCCAGATTTGATGGTGTGCATGTTGGCAGCCGTCAGGGCAAGGGCAGTTCTTTTTCCATCAGACCATTGTTCACCAAGGAAGACAAACTCTGTGAGATGTCCTTGATGCCCAACACCATCTTGGGAAAGAGACAGTGATGCCAGGGGTTGTGATGCTTCTCATGGCCAAATTTTAAATAACAAAACATTAAATGCCATATTCTCTATGTCTATGAAGTGGTTGAAGACACATATCTACATGATATATTCTAGCATATATCTGGGAATCCTAACCACACATGACTATTACATGGCAAACATAAGTAAAGGTGATCTGCTATTATAATTATCCTAAAGCCTGAAGTTTACATTGTAAAAATAGGCAATCTACAAATGGATGTACAGTTTCTGAATAATGACTTCAAGGATGATGTTCCTTTGAACATTAACCAGAGTATATGTATCAGGCAAAGTGACAACAGTATTTTAAATATATATCATTATACAAAATATCTAAACAGAGGTATACAAAACTTCTTATATATTTATTATGACTAATGTAATTATACATTATGACTAGTTTAAATAAACAGAAGTAGAGGTTGCATGGTGGAAATGACAACAATATGCTCAATATGCATTATTATGCAAAATTTTTTAAGCAGAGATAGAATCAAGCAAAATTGATCAATTATACATTCAATTTTGTATCAATATACAAGCTACTTTAGACATATAAAATAATTTCATATTTAATTAGTCTCAATCAAACAGATAAAATGATTTCATATTATATTAATACACAAGCATTCATATCAGTGCAAATTGTCTTTGGTTCATATTTGTCTATTAATTATTTATAGGTAGATACAATAACTTACCCATGTCTGTATTATTGTTCTATTTGCCATCCAATTTTAACTTAAAACTTCTCTATCAAATGATAATCATCCAAAACCCTCAGAGGGTGAAACTTATTGGAAGAGAGGCATAGTTTACATTAGCTTGCTTCCTGCTGACTGGGTGGCAATGGCATCTCTGTGGGGTGCGTTTGAAACTAAAACAGTGGTTAGTTCCTAATGCTCTGACTACAAACATCTTATAGTTTTTGTTTGTTTGGATTCTCAGAGAACTAGGTAAGTCTATCTGGAAATCTTGTTAAAGATATGACATGAAGCTATCTTGCAACTATCCTGAATGGTCTATATTTCAAAGGTAATTATTGAGTGGTACACAGCAGGGTCCTTCTTTCTCTGTCTCTGGCTCACACTCTCTTTTCTTTTGTCTTTCTTTTATTAACAGAATTGTTGTGGTGGGGGGGCCCATTTTCTTTCTGGATGCTTTGGAGAGTGCTGGTAGGAGAAATAGTTGTTTATAGTGGAAAACCTAAGTAGTATTAATATCAAGTGTAGATTTTATATCTTCAGGAGAAAATTGTTTGCAGATAAGGTTTTTAGGTTAAAAAGGAGGAAATACACAGAGAAGCAGGATTAAGGATAAGTATACAATACTATTGGTCTCTATATATCCTGGCTATCTTCTGTCCCACACCAGGTGGCTTTTCTGATACGTTACAGAATCTCTCAAGTTTTCTTTACCAATGTGCTTGTGCTTAGAGAAGGAGAAAGCCACTTACTCCAACTCCAAAGCCAGCTTTATTCATAATCAAACAAGGACCACATTTTTGATTTTTTAAGAGATATAGATGTAAAGCAGTGAGTATTGAAAAATTACTCAATAGCACATATTGGTACCAGTTGTCCTTACATTTCTTTGTTTGTGATCCTTTCATACATGATCTCCCTTCAGCTTCAAACATCTAAGTGTTCAGCATTCTTTCAATGTCCTGATGATGTTTCTATCTATTCTTCTGTAAAGACAAAAATGAGACCTTATTCCAGCCTTCTTAAATAAATTTTTTTTAGCATAGACCCAATTGTCATATCGGTGGATGATCCATTGCTTATCCTCCTTAGGAGGGGACCCTTTTTATTGGATCTTTATTAATTCTGTTGGTACCCATAGTTTTTTTTCTCCTGTGGAAACATAAGCAAAACCCTACCACATCACAGCACATACCCTGGCTTCCATTCTGAAGTCAGTATGTCCTTGAAGTAGATAGGTTAGTTGAACTCCAAAGTTTTTTTCTATTACCTAATGTCTCTCTCTCTGCAACTGATGCTCTTTCTCATCAGCATTAAGAAAATTCAAGGTCAGCAAAGCACTATGCAATATCTCCTTGGGTTTTTTTATTTCACCTTTTAGTTTATGAACTATCTCTTTTAAGGTGTGATGAGATATCTCCACAACTGTTTGTCCTATTGGATTATGCTGTATCTTTGTAATGGGCTTTATATCATAATATCCAAAAATCTTTTTCATGTTCTAGGAAACATATGCTGCAGCATTGTCAGTCTTAACTTGAGCAGGAATTCCCATTATGGCCATGGCTTCCAAAAGGTGAGTGAGTATAGCATCAGCTTTTTCAGAACTCAAAGCAGTTGCCCATTGCATTTCTGAGTAAGTGTCCATGGTATGAGATACTTATTTCACCTTCCCAAATTCTGGAAACACATTCATCTACCAGATTTGATTACTCTGTGTACCCTGACAGTGAGTAAGGATGGTTGGTTATAGAGGGAGCAAGTAGCACCCTTCTGCATAATTTCTTTGGCCTGATGCCAAGTGATGGAAAAGTTCTTTCTTAGTCTTTTGCTATTGACATGATATCACTTGTGTAATTCTGAGGCTTCCAGCATGTCTCCTATTAATAACTGGTCAATGCCATCATTACATTTTGCCAAAGGGCCTGGAAGGCTTGTATGAGATCTGATGTGTGTTATGTACATAGGATGAATTCTATTTCTGATTATATCCTGTAGGTGTATAAACAATGAAGTTAATTCTGTACTGTCAGGAATGAAATTAGCCATCTCGATGTGTAAGACAACTGCTGCTGCATATTGAGTGTCAGTTACTCTGTTAAGAGGTTCTGTAAAATCTAATAACACCATAATAATAACATATAGTTCTCACTTCTGAATTATTACAGAATTATAAGTGCTTTGAGACACTCTATTTGAGATTTTCCTGACTTGTTTGCATCAGTATAAGATATAGGAGCTCCAGAAATAGGTTTATCCTATACCACATGAGGAACAGTCCAGTTAGTTTTCTTTATAAATTGAATATTTTGCTTCAGGGGTATTTTTTACTAATCTCTCAGAGGAAGTTACTATAGGCTTTTTGTCAAGTTTCACTGTTTGCCTATAATCAATCAATTTCTTCATTAGTCAAAGGTACAACAATTTCTACTGGGCCCTTCCCAGTAAACTGATAAAGTCTAAATTTTCCCTTAAAAATCAAATCAGAGATCTTTTTGATGTGTTTTTAATTTTTTCCTTGGTTTATGTGGTAGAAATATCCATCCTAGTATAACATTTTCTCTTTGCATTGTAGGGAAATGCTTAGAAGGTAAAATAACCAAAATGCAATTGAGGTCTGTATCAATGTGGTTAATGTGTGCTTCTTGTAATTTCTTTTTCACCAAGGCTAATTCTCTCAGCTTCATCTGAGAATTCCCTGGAACTGTTTAAGTCCTTATCACCATATAAGGTTTTGAACAAGTTAAACAGTTTATACTTTTTATACCAATAACAGGTCATATATGAGTGATATCTCCTAGCAAGTTTGAAAATTGTTAAGAGATCTCAGTCTGTCTCTCCTGTTGCACCTTCTGGGGCCTAATTTTTGTAGGCCTATCTTATATCATAAATGATTCATAGAATATCCTCTTTGTATTTGTGGGGGAAATTTCGAGTCTCCAATCAGGCAATAACTTTTTAATTTCTGCAAATATTTTTTAAGGTATCTATGGTCAAGTTGGCCAGCAGGATATCATCCATGTAATGGTAAATGACAGAGTGTGGAAATTATTTGTGTATTATTTCTAGTGACTGTTGTACAAAATATTGGCATAAAGTGGGACTATTCAACATTCCTTATGGTGGAAGGAGAAGCTGGAGCAGCAGTGAGGAAGGAGCCTTTCTTAAATGGTCTGCCAATTTTTTAGCTGGAGCTTTACCCTGCCAGCTCAGATGCAAGGTATTTTGATCCCTGACTAGTGGCCTGGCTAGCAAGGAGATAAACTCACATGGCTAGGTGCCAGATATAGCCAAAAATATTCAATTGCAATATATCATGTAAAGGTTAATGTTTGTTAAGGGGTTAGATAAATATTCACTGATACAAATGGAACCTTAAGTCAATTCTCAGAGTGGTAATGTCCCACAAAGGACAGCTCAATCCTCTCTCATAGAAAGCAGGATCCAACAGAAAGGGGAGTCCAGGTTCTGAGGTCTGGAACAATTCTGGCCATGTTGCTTCAGGATCAGGACCCTCTGAGGCCACTAACAATTCCTTCCGTAACATCTGAATTCAACTACATACATCCCAGTCCAGTCAGAGAGGGGGAGGAGGAATTATATGAGCAAAGAAGTCAAGATCATAATGGGGAAACCCACAGAGACTGGGAGCTCATGACTCTGGATTGAAAACTGGGGTACATGCATAGAGCAGAACTATGCCCTCTGAATGTGAAGGA
>PVIH01017651.1:0-41118 GCA_004025045.1 Sigmodon hispidus
GTCAACTCCTTCGACTTGTACTCCTCTTCCACTATGAAGAGACCAATTCTGTCACACATCTGTGTGGCTTTCTGTGGCATTCTCTTCCTCACCTTAGGCACACAATGTCTGGCTTTTCCAAAAGTGGAAAAGAGGGAGACAGCACATGCTTATGCAGAGACAGAGCAGTCCCAGAAGATGAGCACAGGTGACCAAGAAATCATCTCCTTTGCAGACAAGTACATGCTCCAGCAGATGTCCTCAGAAGCTCCAATGCTACTGTCTGCAGGATCATCAGAGATGCAATTAAGTCAAGTGCTCCCTGTCAACAAAGAAAGCCACCTTCCAGGAGCTGGGCTTCTGAATCCTAATGACCCCAATCTTCACTCTTCCAGTCAGCCAGTGGTCTCAGCCAGTGAACAAGGACATGGTCCCAGTCAGCTTGAAAGAATGTCTTCTGAACACAGACTTTCCAAGGCCATGTCAGTCCTTGCTGTCTCTTCACCTACTCTGAATCCTGACCAGGAGGAACCATCTCTGAATCCTGACCAGGAGGAACCATATAGCAATTCCAGCACCCAGGTCATTGTAGAAGGGATCACAGCAGTAACAGGTGATTTCCTGAAGTATGTGGATAATCAGTTGTTTGCAGCTGAAAGCCAGGAAGCATTTAGCTTGGCGAATATACCTTCGTCCTATACAAATACCAAAGAAATGCTGAAGGCCAATCCAGGAACTGAGGAGGTTGAAACAGATGCAGCTAAGAGGCCAACTGCCTTTCCTGGTGTTGATTTCACAATAGACACAGAGCCTGATGGGGAGAGGACCTCAGAGAAGCCAGCTGACAGTGCCCAGACCGCTCCCACCACACACTTGGTGGCAACCACTAAGAATATTTTGAATATTGATCCAACAGCCAGCAGTCTTTTGAAGAACCTCAAGGTCACAGTGAGTGTCAGCACAGCTGATCCTGGTTCTTCTGTCCCAAGTGATGAGTAGGATGACACCAAATTTCAGAGTGTAGGTCAGAAAAGGACCCTAGATTCTGGGGACAGTGCAAAGACTCAAGTGATAACGGAGCCATCACAGAGAACATATGAGACCCTTGAAGGGACTGAGGGGATCTCCACTTCCACGGAGGTTACAAAGGTGGCACTTTGTCATTAATGTCTGCTGTTTTTCAGTTGATAACATACTAGTGACTTTAATGTATAAGAATTTTGATCTGTTTCAAATTGTTTTCCTCCTTTTCAGTTATCATTCAAGAAATGACAATGGTTACTCATGAACCAGAGCCCGTATTACTTTTAGTAACGTATAAGAATATTGGGATTCCTAGAGGCAGTGGGGAACCTGAAGAAGGTATGCCATCCATCTCTCCTGTATCTGCTGATGTGGATGCCACTGAGCTGTCCAGAAGATGGGGGTCCCTGACCCTTCCCGCCTCCACCACAGTTATCCCATTGTCTCTCATTGAAGTCACCTCTTCTATGGAAGGTCAGTAAGGGAGTGTTTGAAGGAGGAGCATAAATCTTTACTGTGAGTTACCGAGATGAGTGAGGCACCTGGCCTTTCACCTGCATTCATGTGTTCTCTTCCTGGAAAGGTGGTCAACTCTCCTCTTTTGTAGAAATGTGTTAAAGCCTCAAGGGATGGGGTGACTCTTCTCTTTCTTCCCAAGTATAAGTTTCCTGAGGATACCCTCCTAAGAGCCAGTGTTGGAAATTTAAAAATAATAAGGAGCTGGGTTTAAAGCCACCTTGGGCCCTCTAAAAGACTGTGGCCTCATATGAGCTGCTGAACCTCTACAGGCCTCCGTTCACTTCCAGTAATGTCTACTTAGGTTATCGTAAATATAAAAGTAATCTCTGAAAAGTGCTTGTTATTTCATAGGCCCTCAGATTTCCTATTATTTTTAGGGCACCACAAGGTTATTTTTAATTTATTAAATTTTCTTTTGTTTTGTTTTTTTGTTTGTTTCAGTTGTTTTTAGACAGGTTTCTTTGTGAATCCTTGGCCCTTCTTGAACTTGCTTTGTAATCTAAGCTGTCCTGCAACTCACAGAGATCCACAAACCTCTGCCTCTCAAGTGCTTGGATAAAAGGCATATACTACTACTGCTCAGTGGGTTTTTTCTTTTAATATACTTTTTGTGGCATTATATTTTTTTTATGTTTTCCCCTCCCCTACTCTTCCCAGATCCTCTCCATTTCTGACTCACTCATATCCACATCCTTTCTTTCTCTGGCTTATTAGAATAAAAACAGGCAACTATAAAATAAAAATAGTATAAAATAGAACAAACAGACTAGAATAGGCCAAAGCAACCAAAGCAAAAGGAATCAAAGACAAAGCACTAGAAACACATGTAGATGCGGAGACACATGTATACACAGAAATCCTGTATAACACAGGAGCAGAAACCATGGCATTCACAGACAATTAAGACAGGGAGGAAAAAAGAAAGAAAAACCATAGCAAAGCATAATGAAACAGAGAACCTACAAAAATGCCACTGAATTCATTTTGTCTTGGCCATCTACTGTATGCATGGGTCCCTTTCTTAAGACTCAGTTGGAGAATACCAATTTCTTTCTTCTGTGAGCAGTGATCATTTGGATAGAACATCTAGGTTAGGCATGGAGCCTTGTGTACACTTCCCCTCTCGGTGCTTTGCCTCTTATGGTTCAGACCTGTGAAAGCCCTGTTATGCTGCCACAGTCTCTGTGAGTTTATATGTATGTGTATGCTGCTAAGTTTATAAGGCTTTGATTCTTTGGTATCCTCTATCTGCTCTGGCTCTCTCCATATTTCCAGCTCTTCTGTAGGATTTCCTGAGCCCTGAGTGGAGGAATTTGATGGAGACATCCCATTCATGATTGAGTGTTCCATGGTCTCTCACTCTTTGTGTATTGTCTCACTGCTGGCCTTTGTGTTTGCTCTGACCTTCTGCAGGAGATTATTTGTTGATGGCTGAGCAAGGTGCTTATCCTTAAGTATAGCAGAATGTACGCTAGACAGTAGGGGTGAAGACTCGAGTCAGGCACCTGCTGGACTTCTCCATGTTTGTTGACTTGTGTAGGTATTATCTTCAGCAATAGGGCCTTACCATCAGTTAATGCAAAGCAACCAATAGCCTGGGTGATTTGGGAGTTTCCATGGTGCCCCTTTGGCTTACAACTAGATTAGATACAGCCTATTCCCGGAGATGGTGACTTCTTTGGCAATTCCATTTAAACCACCTTTGGATATGTATATATTTTAGGAAGCTTCAACTTTATTACATTCTCATAAGACCCCTCAAATGATCCTTAATTTTTAGGTGTTCCCCCTGTACTGCCCCCTCCCCTCATCTCTTTTTACCTCCTCATTTAATCCTCCTATTCCAGTCTCTCTCACTTGTTCATCCATAATTATCTATTCCATTTCCCCTTCCTAGTGAGGTCCAACCCTCTTCGTATTTCTCAGTAAAAGAGAATACCTAGCTTCTGTGGTTAAATGGATTGTAGCTTACTTAGCAAAGACTTAACTGCAAACACCCACACATAAGAAAATATAAAACAAACCATATTTGGCTTTTTTGTGTCTAAGTTATTTCTCTGTGATTGTTTTTTTTTTATTTCTAGCTCTATTTACCTGCATATTTTTTTTAACAGCTGAGTGATGTTCTAGTATATAAATATACCACACTTTCTGTATCCATCCCCCCATTCATGGACATCTATTCTGTTTCCAATTTCTCATTATTATAAGTAGAGAAGTCTGGGTTGTTATCAGACTTTTAAGAATTAAGAATGCATACATATATATGTAATTTTTGGTCTTCATTTCTTTATTTAATTGTCTAACTTTTTTTAATTTATTGAGGTATTTTTAACACTGTAATAAATACATTCTTTTCCTGCTTCCTAGTTTCCCTTCCAAAACAAAACTTGTCTAAAGCTTTGTAATAGCCTTCACACAATCTATACTCTTTACTTTCAGCCTCACCTCCCTGACTGGTAACCAACATTTTTAATTTTGTTTCTGTAATCTCTTTCACTCCATGTTTCTTGTATGTATACTTACTACTACAGGTCTACCTTTTACACATTTTGGAGATTAAAATTTAAAAGCAAAGTTATGATTTAGGTAGGCCTTGTCTCTCCCCAGGTGATGAAGTGTTTTCTGTGTGTAGCTGGGTCGGTTTGAGAAGAGGAGATGAACCAAGTGCTGAATTTACTGTGTATAAGACACCACATCCTTGCCTTTCACGGCTCATGTTACCATTTTCTATAATGACTGTTCTGTGGGTCAAGTTTTGTCTCTTTTATTTGGCAGATCTAATAGACACAATCATAGAGGCAAATAAATTAACATCTATTTTGCAATGACACCCTCTGCAATGACTGTGGTGGTTCTCACAATTTTTCCATCACTCCCTTCTAAAGGAGAAACCATTCAGTCCATCAGCCACCCAAATACAACTGCCTCTGATGGGTATGGCACAGTATGAATTTGAAAACATCCTTATCTCTGACCACATATTTCATAAATGACAAAAATATGAGTTTAGTTTACTAGGTAAAATGTCCTAGTAAAATGTGGCCTGCCGCTGTTTCCCATAGCCTGTGAGCTAAGAATGGTTGTTATATTTTTATGTGGTTGAAAAAAAATGCAAGAATAATGCTTTTGACATGTACAGATTATATAAACTTCATATTTTATTGTTTATAAATTTAGCTGTATTGAAGTCTAGCTACAGATCTCATTTACATGTTGCATATGGCTACTTTGGGGCTATAACTCAAAAACTGAGAACTTGTGATATATACTAAATGACACCAACCCCCCTAAGTATTTATAGTATTGTCCTTTAAAGAACAAGTTTACTCTCCCTGGCATGCAATATATGTTACATGTATAAATACACTCATACATACAAATATGTATGTATGTGATCCTTAACTACGTGTGAATACTAGGCTCATCCTGGGGAGATATTAGTGACTCCCTCTGCCTGGGGTCTCTTCCAATAATTACAGTTAAATTTATAAGGGTAGACAATGACATTAATCCTCAAAATAGGTGTCTTAGTTGGGTCAATTATGTAGGCTGGATTAGAATAGTAGGTGCGCGCTCTCTCTTTTTTTAATTGTGAAAAAGTCATATTTTTTTAATCCATGTATCCCCCTGTTCAAGCTCTCTTCCCCCTCTTGCCCCTCCCAGTTACTCACCCTTCTCTTAATCAGTTCATCTTCTCCCCAGCAAGGACAGGAGGTCTCAAGGTCCCAAGATGGCTTAGCTCAACATCCACTTCAGGTGGATCTGCTTTCCTCACCTCCACATCAAGACTGAGTCAGGTGTTTCACTGGAGAGAATGGGCTCCAAGGTGCTAGTCCAAGGTGTTTCAGATCCCAAGCTGTTCAGTGGTTGTAGCTTGCAAGTGGACTTGCTAAGCTTTTTTTGTTTAAAGTCCACCAATGAGTGAGTATATCCCCTGTTTATCTTTCTGAGTTTGTGAGATCTCGCTCAGAGGGATATTCTCCAAATCCATCCATTTGTCTGAAAATTTTAGGATATCATTTATTTCTCACTGCTGAGTAGTATTCCATTGTGTAAACGTACCATAGTTTGTTAATCTATTCCTCAGTTGAGGGGCATCTAGGTTGTTTCCAGGTTCACGCTATTATGAATAATGCTGCTATGAACATAGTTGAGCTAATGCCTTTGGAGTGCAAATGTGCATATTCCCAGTAGTGGCATTGCTAGGTCTTTGGGGAGATTGATTCCCAGTTTTCTGAGAAACCACCATACTGCATTCCAGAGTGACTGAACAAGCTTACACTCCCACCAACAATGGAGGAGTGTTCCCCTTGCTCCACAACTTCTCCAGCATAAGCTGTCATCTGTGTCTTTTATCTTAGTCAATCTGACAGGTATAAGGTAGTATCTCAAAGTTGTTTTGATTTGCATTTCTCTGATGGCTAAAGATCTTGAGCACTTTTTCAAGTGCCTTTCAGCCATTTGTAGTTCTTCTGCTGATAATTCCCTTTTTAGTTCTGAGCCCCATTTTTTGATTGGGTTATTCAAGGTTTGTGGCTCTAGTTTCTTTAGTTCTTTATATATTTTAGAGATTAGTCCTCTATTATTTGTAGGGTTAGTGAAAATCTTTCCCCATTCTGTAGGCTGTTGTTTTGTTTTATTGACTGTGTTCCTGGCTTTACAGAAGATTCTTAGCTTCAGAGAGTCTCACTTATTGATTGTTGTTCTTAGTGCCTGTGCTACTGGTGTTATATTTAGGAAGTGGTCACCTGTGCCAATGCATTGGAGGGTATTTCCCACTTTGTTCTCTATCAAGTTCAGTGTGGTTGGGTTTATGTTGAGGTCTTTGATCCACTTGATTTGAGTTTTGTGCAGGGTGATAGGCTTGGATCTATTTGCATTTTTCTACACACTACCAACCAGCTATGCCAACACCATTTGCTAAAGATACTATCTTTTTTTCACTGAGTATTTTGGGCCTCTTTGTCAAAGATCAGGTGTTCATAGGTTTTGGGTTAATGTCCATATCTGGAATTTGATTCCATTGATCCTCAAGTCTGTTTTTATGCCAGTACCAGGCTGTTTTTATGACTGTAGCTCTATAGTAGAACTCGAAGTCGGGGATGGTGATGCCCCCTGAGGTTCTTTTATTGAACAAAATTGTTTTGGCAACCTTGACTTTCCTGTTATTCCAAATGAAATTGAGTATTGTTCTTTCAAGGTTTGTAAAAAATTGTGTTGGGATTTTGATGGGAAGTGTGTTGAATCTGTAGATTGCTTTTGGTAGAATTACCGTTTTTACTATGTTGATCTTTCCTAACCAGGAACATGGGAGAGCTTTCCTTTTTCTGATATCCTTTTCAATTAAGTGTACTGTGTTTTGATAGAGCCACTGTTAGCAATGGGTCATTCTCTTAGAAAAAATTCTTCAGTTACTGTCTCTATATAAACATTCTCTGTATTAATTAATGCTGAGAAATTCATGCCAAATGGTATTATCTAAGAGCATTGGCTTTGGCCGTGCAAACTGTGATTGAGGCATAGCTGCAGATCAACAAACAGTAAGAATAGAGACATGGCCAACAGTCATGCGGGAGCTTGCATGAACACCCTGAGAGGTGAGGAGTATCAGATCGGAGGTGCAAATGTTAGTTGGGCTACTTATGTGGATGTTACCTCTGGACACAGGGAATCTCTCAGGCACTCAGCCATGTCCTAGGTGAACAAAGACAGAGGATGCACTGGAATTTTGTTTTCTAGGCTGCAAGGAAGGTGGTAGGTACAGTTGAGTGTGGAGAAGACTCTTTTTCCAAAATGTTTATTTATACCTTGGCTGAGTTCATTACACTGTTACTATTAGATATCATACTACCTCTGTTTATTTTACTTCATCTTGCTTCTTTTTAAAAGCAAAGTCTCACTTGGTAGCTGAGACTGCCCTGGAAAATACTATATAATCTATGCTGCTGTTAAATTTATGACAGCCCTCCTGTGTCAGCCACCCAATTCTGAGACTACAGTCATGACCCACCATACTTTGTTCACATTACCTCTTAATGTTTAAATCTATGCATTATTCCTACCCAGTACAAGGTCAGAAAAAGGTGTGACTCATTTATTTAAAAGCACTGGAGTTATTAAATTTATTCTGATTATGATAGGTTCTGTCCAAGTCTGCTAGTGTCTCCTTTGCAGCCAAGCTGCCTTTTTCTTTATTCATGATAGTTCCAGACAAGAGTAGCCTGTGAAAATATCCCCTACTAAAATGATATGAAGGGTCTCATTGGCTTCAGCCTGATAAGATAATTGAAGCCAAGGGGTAACCTCCATCTCCCACATACAAACCGACTGTCGTCTTTCTAGAACAGCAATGAGAGAGTAACAGTTCAATTACACGAGCACCTTCCCACCATTAGAGAAAATCCTTTCCCAACAGAAACCTGTTCTAGTGCCATCATTGTTGCTCATGAATCACTTTGACATGATGCAATTTAGGGAAGAAAGGGTTTGTTTTAGCTACAGGTTAAATGTTATTATTGGGGGGGGATCAGAGCAGAAACTAAAGACAGGAACTGAAAAGCAGGCATGTTTAATATCCTGCACACTATAACTTCTAACCAGGGAAGTCACAGCTAAGGAATAACAGTTGCAAACCAGGAATGAATACTACTTGATGGCTCTCTGGCAAGGTTGTACCAAATCAGTATTTTAATATTGCTGAGGACAACCTGCCAAGGAAATGATGCTGCCCCACAGTGGCCTGAGACCTCCTACATCAATTCAGACTCAAGATAGTTTCCCATGTACATACCCACAGGTAGTTTGTCTCAGATGATTTTAGGCTTCATCAAGTTGACATTCAGAAAAAATGAAGACAAAGCTTGAATCATTTCTACACATTTTAACACTGTTCTGAACTATAAAATAGTAAAGTTGTTGTATTGTAGGAAAATAACCAACAGAACTCCTCCACTCCAAAAATAGAGCAGTGAAATTAAAACTAAGAGGAGAGAAAGAGACAGAATTAGCTCTGCTCACACCCTTTCTCTTGAAAGCTCTCAGACCTACACTGCGACAATGAGTGACAGTTTGTACTGGGAAAACACCCCTGCTTCTGGTTTCAAAGCATTTGAGTGTAAGTAACTGATCCACCATGAAACCACACTGAATTTTTAACCAAAATATTTTTTAAACCATCTATAGACCCCAGTTTTCCACCTGTAAAACAAATACATTGATATTTCTACCTGGGCTGTGAAGAGTAAATGTAATCTTGTACGTAATATTCTTAGTATATATTTACACATGGAGTAAATACATAATGTGAATTTGTTTCATGATGAATAACCTCATCTTTTAAAACTGTATATTGTTTATCCTGTATTACCAGGTCTTAATCATTACAACAAAGTGCATCTGCCCATGTAGTCATTATGGCAGGAAGATGACATGATAATAGCAATGATCAAGACAGGAAGACAGTAGGAAGTGGAGTGTGTTGAGGGAGAGGACACACTTTCTGATCCAGACAGATTGTCACGAGAAAAATCTGAGCAAAGTGGTGTCAGATCTAAGAAAAGCTCAGTCTTTTCACTGTTATGAGAAACCTTCTGATGTGTGTATGTTAGGAATCAATTCAGATGGTTATCTGTCATAAGTAATCATCTAATTTTTGGAGGCAAATTCCTGCAATGCAGCCCAGGTTAGATTCACACTCATGATCCTTCTGCCTCAACTTCCTGGGCAAGTACTGGGATTACTAAGGTCTGGTCTGAGTTTTATATTTATACATTACACACTTCAAATGAGTCTGTTCTCCTATATAGCAACAGTCATTGGATGATGTCTCCACTGTAATCTTTACATCCTGCTTTGGAGCAGGACCAGCTTCTACCAGCTAGTGCCTTGAAGTGATGGATTTTGTGACAGGAATGTCTGGAGTTCCTCAGTATGTTCTACTCTTAGAGCACCATCTGCTGGAGAAAAGCTTTATATCCTTAGAACAAATTTAAGTTTTCCTTTGCCTTTTAATATTTACACTCAATTTTATGCTCAAATTAAGTACACTCTAGATATAAAAGTAGTACTGTTGTAAGGGTTTTCACTATTATCATGTGTGGAAGCTCTTTTATCGACATTGCTTTTAATTAATTCTTTTTTTTGCAATTTTTAAATATGGTTATCTCTGTGTGTGCGTGAGTTCAAGGGTATGAATGTCATGGTGTGTGTGTGTGTGTGTGTGTGTGTGTGTGTGTGTGTGTGTGTGTGCGTGTGTGTGTTTTCAGCCAAAAAACAACTTACGGGAGCCTGTTCTCTCCTTCCACCATGGGTTGCAGAGACTGAACTTAGATCATCAGGTTTGTGTGCTGACCTTTTTTTACCCACTTTGCTGGTCCCTTGATTTGGGATTTTTAGAAATCTATTGGCATAAGGTTCCCAGAAACTGAAATACATTTCTTAATTTGAAAGATGTTCCCATTCTTCAGAGGGACACAGCAGAGACTTGTTTTCTTTTTTTTTTCTTTACTTCTATTTCCCAGACCTAGTGTCATTTTAGAATTTTGATTATTTTGTAAGCACTGTGAGCATATTGTAGCCAGAGATTCTTGTGTTGCAGAGACTGGGGGTGGATACAGGAGCAGCCTTCTAGTTTCCATTCATGCTGTTTGCTGGTGTTTTATTTATTTATAAAATAAAGTCTTTTTTATCCATGTATCCCCTTGCTCCCCCTCCCAACCCCTCCAGTTCAGCCTTTAGCCTCCCTCCTCCCATCCCCTCCCCAGAAAGGGCAAGAAATCCCAAGGTGGATCAGCTCAGTATCCACTCCAGGCAAGTTTGATTTCCTCATCCTAATATCAAGACTGGGTTAGGTGTTCCTCTGGAGGGAATGGGCTCTGAGGTGCCAGTCCTTGCACAGAAACATAGTCTGATCCCTCCCCTTGAGGCTCCACATACTGCCCATGTCAGTGGACAGTTGCCTCTTCTTGGAGGGCCTGGTTCCTTTTCCTGATGGTTCTCCAGTGGCTATTCTTAATTTAGTGAGCTCAACAGAGCTCCAGTCAGCCTTCACTGTGAAAATTTTCCTCATAATCCCTATCCCTTTGCTCATATAGATTTTCCTCCCCTGCTCTCAGCTGGACCAGGGGCTCAGCCCAGTGCTCAGCTATGTATCCCTGCCTCTACTTCACAGCAGAGAATTCTACAACTCATCTCAGGAAATTTCTCTTCTTCAGAGGAGCTGTCTGCTTTCTCACATACATTATTATCCCAGACCGTGTTTACAACTTAAAGAGGAGAAGAGCAAGTCACAGAAAAGAGATATCTGCTTCATAAAACCAGTGAGAAATAGGTCAAAGATGAGGATTCATATGAAAAATTGATGTTCTAAGAAGGCAGAAGGAACAGGTGAGGAGCTTTCAGAGTCAGGCAGGTAAGACATGCTGGGGACTGGCAGTCTTGTTCTGATACCTTTTTTCATGCTGGGAAGACACATCTGAAGGGTTCTCCATTCCTGTGATTTGTTAATGACAGGCTAGAGATGCTCACTATGTGTTGTTTTTGGACATGAGATCCTGGGTCAGCCTTTGCTGAGATCTGCCTATGGACAAGGTCAGTGAAATGTGTACTTGTGTAGTTATGGGCAAAACTAAAACTTGACTCTGGGTGACCACAGAGTGAAGATGTATTTGTAATTAGTAAGAAAAGCAAGCTCTAATGTAGAGGGCAATTCTGGCATTGAACAAACTCATTTTAAGATCTACTGTGGTATTATTTGAGCACCCATTATGGTTATTTTACCAGTGGCTCGTAGGTAAATCAGAGCCTGTTCTCTTTAAGCCAAAGACCTGAGTTTATGGGATGATGTCAGCAGGCTTTTGAGTTCTTGGGCAGCTTAACCCCCTCAGAAGAACAAAGAAGAACAAAGAATCAGAAAAGATTATGAAGCTCCTGCTAAAGTGTTCTATTAGAGAAAGGCCAGACAGATAAAATTGGCTTGCAGGGCAGGTACAGTCTAGACACATTTTCTTTTTGTCTTGCCTGGCCACAGGTAATAATTTTTTTTGAAACTCTGAACATATATGATTCAATATCACCAAGCATTGTTCAATTTTTTTATAGTTATCTAATAGAGCTACTCAATATTATATTTCCTTTTCTTTCTTTCTTTCTTTCTTTCTTTCTTTCTTTCTTTCTTTCTTTCTTTCTTCTTTCCTTCTTTACATAAGAAAAGGGATTTTATGTAGTTCATGGTAACTTCCAAGTCCCTATATAGCTGAGGATGACCTTGAATTTCTAAAACTCCTGCCTTCATTTCCCAAGTGCTGCTATTCAAGCATGTGTTACTACATGAATTTTATGTGGTGCTGGAGATCAAACAAGGACTTCATGCATGTTAGGTAACAATACTCTGGACTAAAGTACATCCTGACCTGATGGTTTTCATTTTCAACTATTACGGTTCCTTTCAGTCATAGCGAACTAGGAGGAGCAAGGGCTTAGTCCCTGTTGCTGTCTGTTGATAACTTCCACATCTCAGACTTTCCTGGACTTGCAGCCTTTGCGTGTGGATGTCATTGCCATGGCCACCACACCACATGTCTCAGATCACATGCTTAAATTTGCATATTGTCTTTGCATTCTCATTGGTGATGTGGGTTCTTCCTCCCTGGTGTGTCTCAGATAATAACCATCAGCAAGGCTCTACCTCTTAATTGTATCATCAGTCCTCAGCAGATCTGCATCATCTGCTTTCAGGCATCATTGCTCATTCCCTAGGTTCTAAAAGCCTCCTCATGGGTTTCCTTCTCCATGGGCTCAGTTGAGATCATTCCCTGCCTTGTAGCCTGAGTCATTTTGAAAAGGTGTAAGTCTGACTAGTCCCTGACTTTTCTGATACCGTTAATGTCCCCTCATCCCAATCCCAGTCCTTAGTGACCTCCTTGCTAGTCTCTGAACACAGCCTGTGCACACTTTCATTAAGGCTCTTGGTGTTACTAATCCTTCTTTTCGGGATGTTATTCCTATAAATATTGTTTTCAGCTTCTTATCTTGGTATTCAGTCCTTACATTATGAGAAAAGATTTCCTCAGTTTCTCCATCTGAAACAACAGTGTTGGTATTTTCTATCTTGTTGACAGTGTTTGTCAGAGTGCAGTCTCTGTTCCTGCCACTGTATCCATGTTTCCTCTATGTCTTCATGAGGGGGAGACCAGCTCCTTGCAACCGGAGCCTGTATCTCTGGTGCTAGGAACAGCTTCCATCAGATGCTTCATAAGGATTTGTTAAAATCTGAGAACAGTTACATGTATTTAATTCTACACACTTAAGGCTTTTATAAGAACAGAAGAGGGGGTGCTGGAGAGATGGCTCAGTGGTTAAGAGCACAGTCTGCTCTTCCAGAGGACCCAGGTTCAATTCCCAGCACCCCCCAAAAAAAAAAAAAGAACAGAGGAGGAAACACTACCTTTTGTGGTTCTAGGATTTGATCTCAGGACCTTGCATACACTAGGCATATGCTCTTCCACTGAGCTGAATACTGGTGAAAAGTTAATATTTTTTTCAATCAAAAAATCCTTAAATGATAAGAGACAGGGGTATGTAAATAGGTGTCCTGAAACAGGAAAGAGGACAATGAAGGATTGTGGGTAGCTTAGTTGCCTGTTCTCTTGTCTCCTCTGTACTCTGAGGAGAGATCCTTACCACGATGGTTTACATTCCAGGAGAATCACAAGAAAAAAACATCTGTCATTCATTATAGGTTTTATCCATGATGAGAATACTCCAGGAAAATTAAAATCAGTAGAACCAATTAGATTAGGACCCTTAGCTCACTTGAGCCACCTCACATGAAGCAATGAGCAAGTTTAGATGTAAATGTAAACTTCTAACAATAGTGTTGTCTTTTCACAGATGATGACCATCCTTCACAAGGATCTCATATAACTAAGTGATTCCAGGTTGTTAGTGTCTTTCCCACTTGGGGACTGAGATCCAAATGCATCTGGCACTCATGTGACATGGCTGAATTTAGTCAGTGATATAGAATATAAAAAAATAAAGTGCATTAAAATAACAATTTTTTCTTTAATATTATGATGTAAATATGTAAATAATTTCTGTTGTGTTCTGCTGATACATCAGTGCAATTTCTAACACAAACATTTTGTGAATTTTTGCAAACAGAAGTGATGAAGTTTTCTAACTCTGTAGATATAAATTAGTTTACAAAATTCATAATATCTGTTCTTATTTGCTTTCTTCTAACTGGCCAAAAGCAACTCGGGGACACTGAGTTCATTCATGCTTCAGTTCATCATGAAGAGAGCCAAAAGAGGAACTCAAGGAAGGTGAAGAAAGGAACTGAAGCAGAAACCATGGAGAAATGGTGCTGACTGTCTTTTTTCTCATTACTTCCTCAGTCTACTTTTTGTAGAACTCAGGATTTTGTGTCCAGTGATGACACATATGCCATCTCACACCAGTCAATCAAAACAAATGCCCACAGACCTGCCTACAGGCCAATTTGATGGAGAAATCATCTCAGTTGAGATTCCATTTCCCCAGATGGTTCTAGTCTGTGTCATATTTACAAAATAACAAAATCTATTATCCATAATTTGTAATCTTTAATTCTTAATAAACATGGTGGTTATCTGATCATAACTGTGGCGCTAAAATTTTAAAACACAGAGTATGTAAAAAGCACAAAATATCATATGGCTTTGTACTGCTCGCTGTTGACTTTAAAGAAAAGCATGCTTATTCTGTCGTGTTTGTATCACTTCAAAAGATTAATGTGTCTGGTTATATACTCATTGCATGCCTTCACATTTTCTTCTGAATTATCTTTGTGCAGAGGCCGAAGAAGTTGAGGAAGATTAAAGCGAAGAAGTGGAAGATTCCTTGTATAAGAATTTTGATGGTGACTCAGAGCATCTAGGGTTTACTCTTCTTGGTATCATGATATGTCTATGGTTATGGGTATTTATTTGTGGGAAAATTATCAGTTATTTCCTCCAGAATTTTAGATCTGTGCCTTTGTATAACTGACTCCAATTCCCTACTTCCCATTACCAGCCTGGTTATTTAATATTTTGGAAAGATTTCCATTTTTCTTCCCATGAGGAAGCTTTCCAATGGGAGGAAGGGTACATAACCAGAGCCTTTAACAAGTAGCTCACAGTGGACTGGAGTTAGGAAGTGAATGGATTTTGTCACTCTCTGCCTGTCAGAATTTGTTCCATAGAAATTTCTGCCCTGTTACTGGGTGAGTCATTTGGGAAGTTTGTCACTATTTCCTTCATTGTAAATACAATCTCACTCGGCAGTCATGTGCTTCTTTGTGAGTGTTTCAGATTGTTAAAATAGACTCTGAGAGTATGCCCTGGTTCTCATTTCTACACTAGCATTTCTGCTCTAGGGAAGCTTTCAAGTCACCCCTTTTCTCTGATTTCAGGTAATGCCACTGAACCCTGTGTAAGAGACTTATTCTCTTAAGGTGTGATGAGCAGCTTACTCTAAAATATACTCAGTCTTTAATCGTTGGGGCAGACATGAAGGACAGAAGTCACATTGGAGGTATTTCTTTCAAAACTTGACTCGGTTTGTGGCATTGCACTGAAAGCAATTCTTTCCTATCATCCTGTAGGTTGGCATAAGATTTTAATTAAAGTATATCTAAGATCTACGAATTTTGTGCATAGTTAGTAGAGATTGCAATGGAGAATAATAGAGCTTATGACTTTGCATCTTGCGCTTACTGAATTATTCATGAACAAGTGCATCAGATATTGCACAATAATTACTTAAGTTATGGTATATAAGGACTGGGCATGGTGGCACATGTCTTTATCCCAGAACTCAGCAGGTAGAGGCAGATGGGGTCTGGGTCAGTCCAGTCTTCATAGTGGGTTCCAGGATAGCCAGGACTATATAGTGAGGATCACTCTCTGTCTCTGTTTCCAATTCCCTCTTCGTCTCCTTTGTCTTCTCTGTCTCTGTCTCCTCCTTTTCCATCTCCTAGTCAGTCTTTGTCTCCCTCTCCATTTCTGTCTCCCCATCTACTTCCTCTCTCCTTTCTCTCTCCCTCTTCTATTTCCTCTTCCTTCTCTCTCCCTCCCCATATATGTCTGTATATAAGGGTGGTAAAAACTTATAAAGATATAAAATATAATATCAGAATATAAAATAAACACAAAATAATACAAACATTGATTTGTAAACAAACATTATTTAGAAATGCGTCTGACAAAAATGTTTTAAATGAATGAAATAGAATTCTAAAGTATAAAGAGAATTTGTTACAAAATACATTAAAGATAAATACAAAAATCTATATGTGAAGTGATTCTCCACAAGGTGGCATTGTCATATGACAGTATCATGTGAAGTGAAATAGCTGTAATGGCTTGAATGTGAAATGTGTCTCACAGGAAATGTAAACTTGTACAGCTATTCTAGAAATCAGTATGGCAATTTCTCAGAAAATTAGGAATCAGCATTCCTCAGGACCCAAAATACCACTCATGGGCATTTACTCAAAATTTGCTCAGCCACAACACAAGGACACTTGCTCAACTACATTATCATCATCATTATTACTATTATTATTATTATTATTATTATTATTATTATTATTTGTAGTAGCCAGAACCTGGAAACAACCTAGATGTCCCTCCGCTGAAGAATGGATAAAGAAATTTTGGTACATTTGCACAATGAACTAATACTTAATGGTAAAAAACATTGTCTTCATAAAATTTGTAGACAAATGGATGAAACTAAAAAAATACTTTCTTAGTGAGGTAACTCAGATCTGGAAAGATAAACACAGTATGTACTCACTGATAAGTGGATAGTAGGTAGTAAGCACATAACAAAGGATGAACAGGCTAGACTCCACAACACGAGAGAAGGTAGGTAGAGATGAGGATCCTAAGAGGGATACACATGGATTGCCCCAGGAAGGGGAAATTGTTAAGATCTCCTGGGTAAACTGTGAAGGGGTGTAGAGGGTAGAAGATGGGGGTGGGAACATGAGGGTTAGGGGAGGCTGAGTCCGGAGAGGAACAGAGAGATGAACAATAAAAGAGATAGCTGCCAGAGTGTGCCATAATGGGTTTATAGAGAAACCTGGTGATAGAGAAATCCACAGGAATCCACAGGGAGGTTTCAGCTAAGACTTCTAGCAGTTCTGGAAAGGGTTCCTGAATAAACATTCCCCTGTGGTCAGACTGATGACTAACCTAATTGTCATCATAGAACCTTCATCCATTGACCCCTGCACACAGATGGAGACATCCACAGCCAAGCACTTGTCCAAACTCCTGGAGTTAAGTTGAAGAAATGGAAGAAAGACTAGAGAATCAAGTGAGGAAGGAGGTCAATGGAGAAAACCACAGGGACAGCTGATCTGAACTTTGGGAGGTCAGGAACTCTGAACTGACAGCTGGAGAGCCTGCATGGGACCAAACTGGGCCCTCTGAATGAGGGTGACAGTTGCATTGATCAAGTTGTTAATGGGCTCTTAGCTATAGAACCAGGAATTATCCTGGATATATGAACTGGGTCTTTAGAGCCTACTCCCTATGGTGGGATGCCTTGCTCAGCCTTGATACAGGGAGGAAGGGAAGGTTCTTGCCTCAATTTGGTATGTTAGGCTGTGTTGACTACTCAAGTGAGGTAGTTGATGGGAGCTGAGGTTAGTAGGAGGGAGGGGAAGGTGGGAGTGGGAGAAGGGGAGGGAAAGGAAATAGTAAAGGGTATGTAAAAGAAATTTTATTAATAATTAAATAAGTATTTTAAAAATGAGAAAACTTAAAAACAGACCAGCAAACAACAAAAACCTCTGTCCTGCCCCAGCCAGGACCATAATATCAAATCTGACCAAAGAGACTGTAGGCAAATGCAACTTAAATAAAATTTAGCTGAGAGAGAGAGAGAGAGAGAGAGAGAGAGAGAGAGAGAGAGAGAGAGAGAGAGAGTGTGTGTGTGTGTGTGTGAGAGAGAGAGAGAGAGAGAGAGAGGCCAGTGAGTGAACCCCTGATGTCTAGGTGCTTTGTGTGTTATTTGTGGTTATAAGTCTCTTCCTTTACCCCATCTCCTGTCTCCTTGATGTGATCTGCTCCACTATGTGTTTCTGCCATGATGATAACATCCCTGTCTCCCTTACATTGTTTCTATCACATATTCTTTGACCATTTCACCATGGCAGTGAGAAAAGTAATAAAGAAAAAGTCTTTCTGGTGTGACTATGCAGTGCGATGAGGATGAGGACTTGAGATTTTGCGAGAGAGATGAAAGAAAGGTTAGCTTCCTGTAGAAGTAAGTAGAATGTTCAGCAATGGTGATGTGTGAATCTCAACACTCAGAAGGCAGAGGCAGGAAGGCTGAGTTTGAGGCAATCCTAGGTTATATACAGGTTCAGGATCAATCTGGATTCCATGGCTAGAACTTATATCCCAAATCATAATCCAGGCAAAAGAAATTAATAGACAAGCAGCACTAGGTAGGGCATCTACTCCTGGGCTGTAGTCAAGGAAATGAACTCTCTTCACTTAGGAAATAGGATTGCAATGTGCAAATTAATATAAGCATCTGGAAGGACTGTGGAGCTCAGGAGAAGGTGGACAGGCTTCAGTTCAATGCTGCAAAGATTGTTCAGGTTGTGTTCTAACTATCTCCCTAAATTCAAATTTATTATTGGAATTTTTTTTAAGAAATTAATTTTATTGGTTTACATATTATATATGCAAACAGTATGCACTTCAATGTATAATTCATTGAAATGAGTCTTTAATTTTTTAAAACTTTTGCATGGTTTCTGTAGACAGCCCAGGCTGACCTCAGTTCTAGTCACAATTCCACTTTAATATTTCCCAAGTTCAGGGAGTACAGATGTGTGCCACTGCACCCAGCCAATTCACCCATGCTCTTCCTCTACAGTCAATATAGAGAACATTTCAATCACCCAACCAGTGCCTTTGCCCCAAGGAACCACTCATCTACTTTTAAACTCATTTATTTACTTTCAATATATTATTTTTATTTGTTCTTATATTTGCCTGTGCCTGTTTATGGGTATGTTGTGTATGGTGCACACTACAGAAGTTAGAAATCATTGAATACCCTGTGTCTGGGCTACAGGCAGTTATTAGCCATCTGATGTGGATTCTGTGAATTGAACTCTGGTCTTCTGGAAGACCAGGAAAGTGCGCTTAATGTTGAACCATATCTCAATCTCCCTTACATACATTTTATTTTGTTCATTAATATTGTATGTATGATGTATATAGGAGAGTGCATATGCCTATGTCATGTAGAGACTGGAGAACAATTTTGTGGATTCTGTTTGCCTCTTCTATCTTTATGTGGGTTTTGGGGATTGAACTCAGGTCACTGGTCTTGTTTGTCCAGCAGATTTACCTGCCGAGACATCTCTCTGGCTCATGCTGACTTTCTTGTTTTATATCATGAAGTTTACATTTATAAGAGTTTTAGAGATATGCTAACTCTAGATCCTGTTAAGAATTGTCTGCACAGATAATCTGATTAAAATGACAGTGGCTATGCTGTGGGTAGGGGACAATGTTCCATGACAGCTACTTACTATTTTATTTCTGTCTTTTTTCTCTTGGTATAGTGATTTTGAAGTCTAACTATGACATGTTCAGTAATATTTTTATGTCATGGTGGGAGTAGTATTCTGTTGTGTAGCTGTGCCATATTTTATTTATCTAGTCAATATTCATAACCAGTTGAGTTGTTCTCAATTGTTGTCTAATAACAATTAAAATTTTAAGTTATATAAGGCATAATCTTAGCACAAATAGCTCTTATATCCCGTTTCCTAATTTCATTGCCCGAGCAGAATTTTAAAAGCTTTGTAAATTAGAGAAAGCCACTTAGTATTTTTTTTATCTTCCAAAAAATTTATTTAAGTTGTGAATGTGTGTGTGTGTGTGTGTGTGTGTGTGTGTGTGTGTGTGTGAGCATACCGTGGCCCAAGCAGGAAGCTCAGTGGAAGACTTGTGGGAATTGCTTCTGTTCTTCAATCACATATGTTCTAGAGTTGAACTCATGTTGTTATTTGTTGGGAGCTATGTGGCTAGGTTTCAGACCAGTATATATGAGTGCCTGTCTAGTGAGTCTCCAGATGGGGCAAAGCCTGTGGGGACAATCCCATTTGACAAGGACGGGTAGCAGCATAATGCTGGGACCCTGCAGCCTGTATACGTCTTCTCTCTCATGATACTGATGATACTCTTGGAGGTATCACTTTGTCATATGTGGGACAGATATTATTATTCCTCAGAATCCTGTTTTTTTTCTCAATTTTTTTTCAATAATTCTTTGGGACCTGATGCTTCTCAGATTTCTTGTCTTGTGATACCAACTGCCACTCCAGTGCCTAGGACCTGTCCTGATTCAGTGCTGACAGAATCAGTGGCAACTTACCCCTATTTCTGTAAATATGCTTTGTTAAGTTTTGAACAATATTGTAGTTCTTGAAATGTATGCCTGTTACCTTTAAGTTCTGTAAAGGCAGGATGTACCTGGCTGGATATTTAGTGGAGATAGCAAATGGTATGTGTTATTTCGGGTTTTAAAGATATTTGAATGTAAAAGTTAGGAAAAAAACATATTTGACATATTTGTTTTAAGTTAACATTGGAGAGTAGAAAAATCATGTTATTAAGAAATAACATGCTAGTTTTTGAACTATAAGTAAAGACAGCTTGAGCTATTTGGGCTGGTCACTTGTGTGAAAGTCATCTGGTGGTTTGATAATTCATTTCTTCTCACCAATGCCCCTCCCTCATCTCAGGACCTAAACCAGAGCTACAGTGCGATCAAGACAATCATTTTTGCAACCAAGAGCTTTACCTATTGAACAACTAGATTTGTTGGTTTTTGAGCAATTTTCCTAGTCCTGAGCAGTTTATTTAAAGATATATTTTATTTTTTATTATGTTTGTGAGCTTGATTCTATGTGTGTTTAGGGGTATGGGTGGTATATTCTTGTGAGTGCAAGTGCCCACAGATGTCAGAAGAGAGGGTTGGCTCATATATAATGGGAGTGACAGGCATTTGAAGGCTGTCCAACATGGGTGCTGGCAATGAGACTTTCAGTTCTGATTTCCAAGCTTCTACCTCCTGGATGCTAGGATTCTAGGCATGTACCATCTTGCCTAGGTTTTTTGTTTGTTTGTTTTGTTTTTAATTAATGAGCTATGTATCAAACTTGGGGTTTCCAGTTTCCAGTCTACCAAATAAGCTATATGTTCAGCTCCCTCCCAAAGGATGACTGGTGTTCCTTGCAGCATTTATAGGTCACATAGAAATAGGACTTAAATTCAATGTTCAAAGTTTAATTTCCTTAGAAACTTCATGGTCCTATTACAAACTCTTCACTGTAGATCAGAATGGTGTAGATGTAGATACTAGTACATGGGATCAACCAGATATCTGCTAGATGCTTGAGTTCTTTCTGTCCAGAAGACGACACCCAAGTAGATTTCTGGTCTAGAATTTAAAACCACTTTCTTTTCTTTTTTTAAAAAAAATTGAACTTTTTTTTCAGACAGGTAAAATAGGAAACTGGACACAGGCCTCATTTTTTTAAAATTAGATCAGACACATTGGTGCCTGCAAATAAAGTAGATATACATGTCCTTGCATGTCCCTATCTACAGAGCATAAATGCATAAGGTATATTGTCTTTAAATCCATGGTACTATTTCTTCATAGACCTTTGCATTTAAGTGCTGGTTACTTGCAGATTAGCAGTAGTTGGAGGTTTCTCTCTGCCTGTATCCAAATATTTAGCAAGTACAGTTTTAGATACTCATATTCTGTGAATTTTCCATGTGTTTATTTTTATCTCACTGTTTTGGTACTATTTTTGTGAGACATTCTCAATCCAATGTTTAGCAGAAGGTAGGCTATAAATAGGGTAAATACACCAACATGATGGAATTCCTGCAGCTCATCCCACTGTGGCCTCTGATGTCCAGAGGGCGGCAAGCCCAGAAAGTCATTAGCACCAGCAGTCAGGAGGAGTCCTCAGGAGCCAGAAGAAAATGAGGTGCTGCTTGATTGAAAGTGGATGTTTATAGATTTTCTTTTGCTTTATGCCTCAAAAGACTTGTGATAAGTAGCTGCTCTGAATGTTGCTATTTATAAGACACTGTTTTCTTTGCACTTAGAATAGGGAAAGGTATCTGGAAAAAGGAAAGAATTGATACCATGAACTGGGCTTTGTTGTTCACAATTGTAATTCCAGCATCAAGCAAGAGAATTTTGAAATAAGTTTATAGTAAATATGGGCTATATAATGAGTTTTAGATAGTGTGGGCTACAGAGTGAGACCCTGTTCCACCTTTTACTTCCCAAATGAATTAATATCAAGCACAGTTTTGAGAGTCATTCTATGTTGTGTATGTGATACTCTTAGGTTGACATATATAATAACAATGGGATGGGCATGAGATTTCAGGCAGAGGGAACTGAACAAATTAATTAATTCATTCAAGAGAAATAGAACTGTGTCTAGTAAGACACCATTCACCTTGCCCACTACATCTACAGAACACCATAAATACCATACCTTCTAATTCTTACTTTGCAGTATAGTGTCAACTCCAAGGCAGTTTTAAAAAGACAAATTTGCATATTACAGGCTATGTGGCCTATGATGTTGTTGGATTTCTGATCCTGCCACAACATCTTGATTGCTAAAATTACAGGTAGTCAGCACCACTTGGTGCTGGGATTCAAAGCCATGACCTCATGCATGCTGTGCAATGCATGTAGTATGTATGTATCTCTACCCTCTGAGCTACACCCCAGTCCCACAACTTAAATGTTAATGAGTGGAATCCATACTGCTGCACTGAGTGTTGCTCAAGTGGCATGGCAGCTAAGGATACTTGTGCTCATAGCTAATGTGTGCCCAAGTGCTTTGACAATTCTCCCAGGTATTTTCTTGACAGGAGAACGTTTGGGTTGGTACTTGGTCTTATAATAAAAGCCTGGAGCCAAATATTCAAATAATGGGGAAAAGCTGGAAGGAGAGAGAGAGAGAGAGAGAGAGAGAGAGAGAGAGAGAGAGAGAGAGAGAGAGAGAGAGACAGAGAGACAGAGAGACAGAGAGATTGAGAAACAAGCCACAGCCACTTCTCACCTAGCCAATCCTTAGGAATCTTCAGACTAAATCGCTCTGAGTCCACAGTTAAAAGGGCCAGGGGTCAGGTGAAGGGCTGAATGTCTGCTTCCTCTTTCTCTGCCTAGCTATCTCACTCCCATGTTTAACTTTCCTAGTGCTAGGATTAAAGATATGTATCTACCACCAACTGACTCTGTTTGGCCTTGAACTCATAGAGATTCACAGAAATCTTTGCCTCTAAAGTGCTGGGATTAGAGACATGGTTCATCAGATGAACCATGATGTTCATGGCTAAATGTGTGTGTGGCCCTGTCCTCTGATTTTCAGTCAAACTTTATTCAATATACAATATATCACCACATTTCCTATTTTGTGTCAAAATAAAAAAGGTTATAACTAATATAAGGCAAATTATATACAATAAGAACAGTGACTATATAATATATGTAAGCAATAATTACATTAATAATGTCCAGTTCATTAACAACTGACACATTCAGAGAAAATACTTCATTTTTTATCCTTGAGTACAAAGGATTATACCTAATTCAATTTCTGTTGGTTTCGCATGTGGGAAGAGACACATACACCACCAGATGCCACACAAGAGTTTATTCAAGGGAGTTACCATGTGAGTACCTGGAGAAAAGCAGGGGAGGAGAAAGAGAAAGAGAAAGATGGGGGTGGGAATCAGCCTTCACATGTTGTTTGCTTTTAAGAGAGTGGGTGAGCACAGATTTACATAGCCATGCCTAGGGGTGTGTCCTCTTTATAGCATGCTCTACTGGTGTACCACATGGCTACTACATGCCAGGAATTCTTATTTCATCCAGCATCATGTTGCATTCATCATATGGTATGCCAGGAATCCTTACAATTTCTATCTAACTTGTATGACTAACTGAAAAGTAACTTTTGATATCTTTAAAACTTATACACTTTATACCTCTTAGTAAGCTTTTTTTCTGCATCTATAACTATGAAAACTATAACTATCTAGTCTTCAACTCCTCCAAAGAAGGAAACAATATTAACTGAGTAAATGGAAAGTGCAAGCAAGTAACTTCAAAAAATGTAAGAAATGACAGAAACACTGGCTGATTGGACAGTCACCCAATTTTTCTTTGCAGCATTGGGGCATTCATCTTCAGCATACTGGCCTAGCCTATCTAACAGACTTCTCTGTGAAGCAGGATATTCTTAAAGACTTTTCGACCTTGTCCTGGCAAGGTTTATGTTCTGATTGTCTATTTTGGACAGTACACTGTCAGCAGTCAAGCTAAGAACACTTTCTTGCCCAGTGGCTAACTTTAGTCACAAACCAAGTAAACTCTATATGGAGTTTCTTTGATGCCCATCATTTTCTCTGATGTAGATTGGTGTTGTCAATAACAGACATGTCTCATTGTCATAAAAATATAAAAAGTACCTATGTTAGAGTGTTCCCCTTGCTCCGCATCCTCTCCAGCATAGGCTGTCATCTGAGTCTTTTATCTTAGCCAATCTAACAGGTGTCAGATGGTATCTCTAAATTGTTTTGATTTGCATTTCTCTGATGGCTAAGGATGATGAGCACTTTTTCAGGTGCCTTTCAGCCATTCGTAGTTCCTCTGCTGAGAATTCCCTTTTTAGATCTGAATCCCATTTTTTGATTGGGTTATTCAAGGTTTTGGGCTCTAGATTCTTGAGCTCTTTATATATCTTTGTGATCAGTCCTCTATCACTTGTAGGGTTGGTGAAAATCTTTTCCCATTCTGTAGGCTGTCCTTTTGTCCTATTGACAGTGTCCTTGGCTTTACAGAAGCTTCCTAGCTTCAGGAGATCCCACTTATTGATTGTTGGTCTTAGTGTCTGTGCCACTGGTGTTATATTTAGGAAGTGGTGGCCTGTGCCAATTTGTAGAAGTGTATTTCCCACTTTCTTTTCTGTCAAGTTTAAAGTGGCTGGGTTTATGTTGAGGTCTTTGATCCACGTGGATTTGAGATTTTTTGCAGGGTGACAGGCTTGGATCTATTTGCATTTTTCTACACACTTCTATCCAGCTATGCCAACACCATTTGTTAAATATACTATCTTTTTTTCCCATTGATTATTTTGGGCCTCATTGTCAAAGATCAGGTGTTCATAGGTTTTTGGGTTAATGTCTGGATCCTCAATTCTATTCCATTGATCCACAAGTCTGTTTTTATGCCATTACCAGGCTGTTTTTATTACTGTAGCTCTATAGTGTAACTTGAAGTCAGGGATGGTGATACCTCCTGAGATTCTTTTGTTGAGTAAAATTGTTTTGGCAATCCTGGATTTCCTGTTATTCCAAATGAAATTGAGTATTGTTCTTTCAAGGTCCAAAAAATATTGTGTTGGGATTTTGATGAGCAGTGCATTGAATCTGTAGATTGCTTTTGGTAGAATTGCCATTTTTACTATGTTGATCCTACCAATCCAGGAACATGGGAGAGCTTTCCATTTTCTGATACTCTCTTCAATTTCTTTCTTCAGTGATTTAAAATTTTTGTCAAATAGGTCTGTTACTTCTTTGGTTATAGTTACTCCAAGGTATTTAATACTATTTGCTGCTATAATGAAGGGTAATGTTTCCCTTATTTCTTTTTCAGCTCTTCTATCTTTAGTGTGTAGAAGGGCTACTGATTTCTTTGAGTTAATCTTGTATCCTGCTACATTCCTGAAGGTGTTTATTAGCCGTAGCAGTTCCTTAGAAGAATTTTGTGGGTCACTTATGTATACAATCATATCATCTGCAAATAGAGATAGCTTCACTTCCTCATTTCCAATTTGTATCCCCTTAATCTCCTTTCATTCTCTTATTGCTTTAGCTAAAACTTCAAGAACTATATTGAATAGATAAGGGGAGAGAGGACAACCTCCATTGTTGGTGGGAGTGTAAGCTTGTTCAGTCACTTTGGAGTGCAGTATGGCGGTTTCTCAGAAAATTGAGAACCAATCTCCCCAAGGATCCAGTAATACCACTTCTGGGTGTATACCCTAAAGATACACAGTCACATTCCAAAGGCATTAGCTCAACTATGTTCATAGCAGCATTATTTGTAATAGCAAGAACCTGGAAACAACCTAGATGTCCCTCAACTCAAGAATGGATTAACAAACTGTGGTATATCTGCGCAATGGAGTACTACTCAACAGTAAGAAAAAATGATATCCTAAAATTTGCAGGCAAATGGATGGATTTGGAAAATATCCTAATGAGTGAGGTATCACAAACTCAGAAAGATAAGCAGGGGATGTACTCACTCATTAGTGGACTCTAAACAAACAAACAAACAAGAAAAGAGCAAAGCATGCCCAAGCTGCAAACCACAACCACTGAACAGCTTGGGATCAGAAACACCCTGGACTGACACCTTAGATTTCACTCCCCCTAGAGGAACACCCGACTCACTCTTGAGGGAGGGGGGAGAAAACTGCATCTGCCAAGAGTGGAGACTGAACTAAGCAATATTGGGGCAGTGGGACCATGGGACTGCCTGCAGCCTGCCCAGGGACGGGATGGGGATTTGTGGAGAAGAAAGAATGACCTGATGTGGTGGGAGGGAGGAGGGACCTTGAATAAGGATATACAAGGTTAGAAAGTGTGACTTCTTTGTTAATAATAATAATAATAATAAAACTCAAAAAAATAAACCAATAACAATGCTATTGTTTATTAACTTAAATTTCATATTCTTAAGTGTTTGGAGACAACCTGCCTATCCAAAATATGTGTTGTTTGACCTTAAAAATATATCTAATATAACTGTAAGTTTGACTATAATGTCCAAGGACTAACTTGTATTTCTTTATATCCAATTAGTTGGTAATAATAACTTTCAAGGACTAGTAATTTGCATTACATTGTTACATGAGCTGTATAGGTACAATAAATTGCATAAGAATAGAAATGTATGTACAACAACAAAATTAATCTCAACTTTGTATCAATATACACAATTTGTATATAATACACAAAAATTTAACAATTGCAAAAAATATTTAAAATAAGTAGTTGGTTTTTAAAAATAGGTTCAATAATCTATCCATTTATTTTATCATATCTATATTTAGCTTTTTTCTCAAAGCAGATTTAATAGCTTATCCTATTATATCTGTATACCTTTTTACTTTCTTTTCAAACAAGAACCCTAAATCTAATCTCCCTTGTTCAGCTTTTTTCTAACCATCACCAGTAACACTTTGTAACCAGTCTCCCTAAATAATGACAATTATTCATAACCCATTAAAAGACCAAAACTCATCCACCTGACCTATTGAGTATGTGGTTGTTGTGCTCTTAAATTTTCTTCCTACTGTTGGTGGCAACACATTCTTTAGGAAATCCTGAAAATGAATTTTGGTTAATTATCAAGTCTTGGAAGAAGTAGCTGAATCATTTGCTGCATAATGGAAAAATTCAGGACTTCTCTCAAGTCCTGGCCAAAATAGTCTGTGTTGCTGGATCATCTCAGCTAGCCATCTCAAAACTGTCCTGAACAGTTTGGAGTCCAAAGCAAATCTCTAGTTAGTGTTTGTTAGCTTAATGCTGTTATCATATTCCATGTGACATCATTGTTTTGGGACCCCATCATCCTTTTGGAGATTTCAAAGGTCTGTAATTAGGCATCATCACAGTTCACTGCAGAAAACCTCAAACCCAAAATAATATAATAGTTAATATTATGACAAAAGTTTATATATGTATATGTTATAAATTTAGATATAAAATTTATATAGCAATAAAAGTTTTAAATAGTCAAAATAAAATCAAAAGATGAGATTAGTATCAACAGAATAATTCCTTAATTTTGGTTTTTCTTCTTTTCCACATCAAGTGACTTTTCTCATATGATACAAAGATTTTGCATATTGTTTAACAAAGGTGCTTGGGTTTAGAGGAAGAGTGAGCTACATTTTAACTACAAAGCCAGCTTTAATTTATGATTGAGTTGAGATCTCAACTTCTCTTAAAAGTAAAGAAATTTAGGTCTTAGACAGAGTTTTTATCCTTTATCATAAATTGGTACCAATAGGCCTGATTTTCTTTGCTTGTAAATTTTTTTTCTGGATAGCCTTCCCTTCTATCTTAGACATCTCGATGTTCAAGGTCTTTTGATTTCTTTTAGTTGAGCATTTATATTTTTCTGTACAAACAAAAATACAATTCTGCCCTGATTCTTGCTTGGTGAGTTTTACTTACAACTTATAAAATTGTCACATTGGTGGGTAAACCATAATTTCTCCTTCTTAAAAGGTTTCTCCTATTCAAACCAAGTCTTTATTATTTTTGATGGTATCCATAGCCTTTATTTTCTATCACCTGCAGAAACAAAAGCGAAACCCCTTCTCCAACATCACACATATCTTGGATTTCATTCTGAGGTCAAGGCATCTATGAAGTAGATTTAGCTCAGTAGTTTTTTCTATAGTTCACTGTCTTTCTGCAGCTGTTGTTCCTTTCTCATTAGCATCAGGAGATGCTATTCCAAGTTATTCAAAGTTAATAAAGCATTATGTAATCTATTTCTGGGGATCTTCGTTACCTCTTTCTGTTTCTGTAGGTTTGATTTGATCTTTCTATGACTGCTTGCCCTGTATGATTGTGTAGTATACCTACAATATGCTTAAATTGTAATAAACAAAAAACTCTTTTATTTTACTTGAGATAAATGCTGGAGTGTTGTCAGTCTTAATTTGGACAGGTATTCCCATGATGACTATAACTTTTAGCAAATGTGTGATTACAGAATCAGCATTTTCTGAGTTCAAAGTTCACCTTTTGAAATGTGAACACTTATTTACTGTATGGTGTACATATTTTAACTTTCCAAATTCTGTAAAATGAAACACACCCACTGCCAAATTTTATTTCTATGTATACCTTTAGGATCACTTCCTGTTGGTAATGGATTTTGGTTAGAGAAGAAACAGGTAGAACATTTTTTTTTCACAATTTCTTTAGCTTGCTGCCAAGTAATGGAGAAATCATTTTTAAACCTTTTTTATTTATATAATGATTTTTTGTGAAATGCTGAGGGCTCTAGCACATTTTATTTCAATAATTAATCAATATCATCATTATCTCATGCTGGAAGACCTGGCAGACCCCTATGGGATTAGATATGTGTTATATATAAGGGATGATTCCTATTCCTGATTATTTTTTGTAACAGATTAAGTAATGAGGTTAGTTCTGAATCATCAGAAATAAAGTCAGCAATTTGATATGTAAAACAACTTCTTCTGCTACTGAGAGTTAGTAATTATGTTAAGAAGTTTGTAAAATCCATTAATATTATCATAATAGCATACAATTCTGACTTTTAGGCAGAATTATAAGGGCTCTGAGCCATTTTCCTTAAATTTTAGTAAAAAAATTAAAGAAAAACTTTTAAAAGGGAGGGAAGTATTTTAGGATGATGCCCATGTACACTGTAAAGACTTATCACTTATACTGGTTTTATAAAATGCTGACTGGTCAATAGGTAGTCAGGAAGTACAGAGGGGATAACCAGACTAGCCAAATTCGGGGAAGAAGGAAGGCAGAGAAACAAATGCCAGCAAGATACAGAGGAAGTAAGATGAGAGTGCTGGATTGAACAAATGTACTAAGCTATGTGGTTAAACAGATAAAAATTATGGGTATAAGACCTAGTTAGTAATATGATTGAGCTATTGTCCCCAGAGTTACTAAACTAATACTAATCCTCTGAGTCAATTATTTGGGAAGTGGATGCTTGGTATTTAAAAGTTTCTGGTGGGACAGAAACTTCAGACTATAGTTTACAGGATAGTCTTTAGCACAATTGGGCCCCAACTCTGAGAGCTCGCAGTGACTTCATTTTGTATTGAACACTTTGTGTCTTTTAAAGAATTGTTAAGCTGTATGAGGAATCTAAAGCTGTGTTTGTAATTCAGAGCTGAGTACACAAAGTTAAAATACAACATACAAAAGCCAAGGGGAGATTAAATGTTCAAATAAGATGAAGTAACTTGATCAAGGATGGGAGAATCTCTTAGAGTGTAGTTATCTCTTCTTTGTACTCCTGATATGTGCCAGATTTCCATGTCATATTTTTCTGTCATGCTTCCTTCAGTTGCTCTGTGGAGAACTCTGCTATGGTCCAGTTTTGGTCAGAAGTGCTGGAACATGCATGGAACATTCCTGAGGAGAGAGTTTTCCCCCACATTTGTTTTTCTGGGACCAGTCTGACTTCCTTTCACCTCTCCATACATAGATCTTGCTGAAACCCTTCTTAGGAACCTAACTCATCTGCACTTCTTTATGAAGCACTTAGACCCTAGCCTCTCGCAATGACTACTATTGATTGCTTGATGGTGGAGAGGGCTGATTTTGAGCTATCTTCCACTCTGGGTCTGAAACAATTCCCAGATGGAAAAAGAACAGGACACTGGATCTGATAACTATGTTAATGGTGGAAGTTTAAATGTCAATTCCATGATTCCTGGGAAAATGGTAACACATCAGACACTGAGAACTGTTCCATATTCATACTTGACATTGCTTGCATAACATTGTCAGGAGCTTTTATTATTGGCCTTCCTACTGCAGGCCACAGGGTTATGCAGTGAGAATTCAGCTGTTATCTAGAAGGCCAACACATTAGATTTATGGTTTCTGTTGGAAGAAACCATCACTCGAGGTGTTTTGGAATTGCTGCCTTTTAAATGGATAGTTATCCTGGCTGTTGATTTCTCATAAGGCATTAGCTTTTTCCATCTAGTATAACTTTGGGATGGCTTAGAAGTGTTCTGGGCACATATATCTGTGGATGTTCAGGAAGATGACTTTCAATATATTTGTATAATTTCAATATATAGAAAATATAGTCCAGAGAGCTTCTGGATAGGTAGGATCAACATAGTCAAAATGGCAATTCTACCAAAAGCAATCTACAGATTCAATGCACTGCCCATCAAAATCCCAACACAATATTTTACAGACCTTGAAAGAACAATACTCAACTTCATTTGGAATAACAGGAAAGCCAGGATTACCAAAATTTTGCTCAACAAAAGAACCTCAGGAGGCATCACCATCCCTGACTTCAAGTTATACTATAGAGCTACAGTAATAAAAGCAGCCTGGTACTGGCATAAAAACAGACTTGTGGATCAATGGAATAGAATTGAGGATCCACACATTAACCCAAAAACCTATGAACACCTGATCTTTGACAAAGAGGCCCAAAATATTCAATGGAAAAAAGATAGTACCTTCAACAAATAGTGTTGCCATAGCTGGATGGTAGTGTGTAGAAAAATGCAAATCGTTCCAAGCCTGTCACCATGCACAAAACTCAAATCAAGTGCATCAAGGGCCTCAGCATAAACCCAGCCACACTGAACTTGATAGGAAAAAAAATGGGACATACCTTCCAATGAATTGGCACAGGAGACTACTTCCTAAATATAACACCAGCAGCACAGACACTAAGAACAACAATCAATAACTGGGACCTCCTGAAACTAAGAAGCTTCTGTAAAGCCAAGGACACTGTCAATAGGACAAAAGGACAGCCTTCAGAATGGGAAAATATTTTCACTAACCCTAGAAGTGATAGAAGACTGATCTCTAAAATATATAAAGAACTCAAGAAACTAGAGCCCAAAACCTTGAATAACACAATCAAAAAATGGGGCTCAGAACTAAAAAAGAAATTCTCAGCAAAAGAACTACGAATGGTTGAAAGGCACTTGAAAAAGTGTTCAACATCTTTAGCCATCAGAGAAATGCAAATCAAAACAACTTTGAGATACCACCTGACATCTGGCAGATTGGCTAAAAGACACAGAGGACAGCCTATGCTGGAGAGGTTGTGGACCAAGGGGAACACTCCTCCATTGTTGGTGGGAGCATAAGCTTGTTCAGCCACTCTGGAATGCAGTATGGCGGTTTCTCAGAAAGCTTGGAATCAATCTCCCCAAGGATCCAGCAATAACACTTCTGGTGCATACCCTAATCATGCACATGCGCATTTGAACTCCAAAGGCATTAGCTCAACTATGTTCATAGTAGCATTATTTGTAATAGCAAGAACCTGGAAACAACCTATATGCCCCTCAACTGAAGAATGGATTAACAAACTGTGGTACATCTACACAATGGAGTACTACTCAGCAGTAAGAAAAAATGATATCCTAAAATTTGTAGGCAAATGGATGGATTTGGAGAATATCCTCCTGAGTGAGGTATCAGAAACCCAGGAAGATAAGCAGCAGATATACTCACTCAGTAGTGGACTCTAAACAAAAAAGCAAAATGCAAAGCATGTCCAACCTGCAAACCACAACCACTGAACAGCTTGGGATCTGAAAAACCTTGGACTGGCACCTTGGATCCCACTCCCTCTAGAGGAACACCTGACTCAGTCTCTATGTTGGTATAAGGAAACTGGATCTGCCAGGAGTGGATGCTGAACTTAGACATATTGGTACGTTGGGAGCTTGGGACCTCCTGCCCTTGCTGGGGAGATGGGGAGATGTGGAGAAGAGAAAGTGACTGGAGGGTGTGGGAGGGGGAAGGGACCTTGAACAAGGATATACATGGATAGAAAATGAGACTTTATTCATAATAATAAAAAAAAGACGAATAGTCTTGAACTCACAGTAACAGTAGAATTTTCTGGAGTTGTGGGACCAAAGGTGGAGGTCATCAGTCCCTGGCTTTCTCTGTGCTGGAATTAAAGGTGTGTATAACTGACTCAGCTGTTTATCTTTGTATTCAAGGTTTAAGAATTTCCTGAACTGTCTGCCTAGGATTTGACTGGGTGCTCTCTCCCCAATATTCAGGTTTTATTAAATGTGTAATATATATCCACAATTACCCCTCAGTTGGATGAGTATATTCAGTGGGCTCAAATGGGCCCCATAGTAACAGGCCAAGTACAACACAGAATTGCCAAAAGAAGATGATCAATTTGGGCAGCATAGACAAAGCAATATCCTCAATTCCCTGACCCATAATGGTCAGCACAGGCAAAGAGATTTTTATGGTGGCATGATTCATATGAACCTTTGGTACTGGATAATCAATTATGCTGTTTCCAGGCATGAAATAAGAAGCTGAAATAAAAGAAAATATATTAGGACATGCTTCATATATTGTCTCATAAGACTGTAGACATTTAGGGCCTGCTTTGTTCCTTTTACTCAGACTAACACAAACTACACACATTTAGCTCATTTTTACCTCAGTGCAAGTTTAAACTAGACTAAAGGCCTTTGTAAATAGATCATAAGTTTAAAACTTTACAGTTATGCCCAAGGTCAGAGCCATAGGTATCTACCAAGATTACTAACACACAGCACCTTAAGAAAAACATGCCAATTCTTCACTTGCCAAGTCTGCTGACAGAAGACCCATGTCTCAGAATTTGTCTCATCTGGGCACTGTGCTCACCCCTGTCTGGTCACTCTTACTCCTGTGGCCTTGGAGCCTAGTATTGCCATGGTAATGGCTCGGTCCCTAACACTTTGTGCTTACTTTTACTTCAGTTTACCAATTAGTTTAATATGTAGCCACACTTAGGAATGTAGTATTACACACAGATTCCACCTTTCCCTTCTTAGATTTCCCTAAGGTCTCCCTCCCTCTCACTTGACCATGTTCTCTTTAAGAATTCACTGAGGCTTTTATAAATCACTCCTTCCTTGAGTCATAAAGAAAGCCTGACAGCCACTGCCTGGTGTAAACTCATATCTGCCTTTATGTCCCTGAAAGAATTCAAGTCTTGTGACGTTGCTTTAACCAGAGAATTGCTGATTGTTTAAAAACTGGTAACTGTGAAGGATCAAAGTAAAACAAAGAGATGACAGCACAGAGGTTGTAGTTTATTTGGAACAATAAAGAGATGATGGACTGGAAGAATGCAGTGTGAGTCAATTCATTTCAGTCCCCTCAGATAGATTCTTTCACTGGTTTGTAGAGCCTTCCTGATGGTGCCAAGTAGTGATGGCACATGCCTTTAATCCCAGCATGGGGAAAAGACTGGGAGTGGTGACCTATGCCTTTAATCCTATAACTCCAGAGAGAGATTTCTGTGGTTCTGTGAGTTCAAGGCTAACTACCGAATAGTAATAGCTCATGCCTTTAATCCTAACCTGGATGTGATACAGTTGAGTGAAGAAGGTATTTAAGGCAGGCACAGGAAGTCAGATGAGGCTTTAGAAGAGATCAGGAGTAAAGCTGAGAAAGCTAGAAGATAGCTGGGTGAGATTTGCCTGTGGTGTGTCTCTTTTTGATATTTCAGCCTTTCCCCAATATCTGGCTCTGAGTTTCTTTTAATACAATCAGAATTCATGTGACAGTGTCCCATAAGTTTTCAGGTAATTGTACATTAAACACAGAAAAGTTCCTGTAATTTTTTTTTTTGTTGTTTTTTTTTTTTTGTTTTTTTTTCCTTTATTTTGTATTTATTAAAAAAAAAACACACAGTAAAAAGAATTTAAAATGTGGAAGAGTTAACAATAACTATATAGAGGATAAGAATGATAAGCATGGCTTATCAAGGGTAGACATACAAATAAGATTGCTACACCTATATTTTCTTTGTGTTCATCTTTCCCTCTGAATTTTTTTTAGTTCCTGTAATTTTTGTGACTATGTCCTGCCACAAATTCATTAAAAAGCCACGCTGTTTCAAACAGTTGCTACCCTCACTCACAAGCAACTTGAAAATTCAAGTACCCTTAATTTGAAATGATTTTCAGTCTTACAGAAAACTTAGGTGTGAAAGGTGTTAGGTCCAAGTCTCCACAGTGATTAGCATGCCTTCATTTTCATTTCCTTCTCATGGTCTTAATAATCTGTATGTTCACAAGTGAGTGTAGACAATTTTCATATGAACTGAATTGAAAGGTCAATTGCTTACTTGCTCTTACTTGTATTATAAAAATGAAGTGCAAGCCTGATAAATAAGTTTAATGGGTAAAAGTTCTTCTGGGTAAGCTTGAAGAGTTGTCTCTGATCTACAACATCGGGCATAGAAACAATGTGCATGAGCACTGGGGATGTTGTAATTTGTTCTGGCCCAAACTTTTCAGTCTAGCCCAGAAGTTTAGCTCCATTCTCAGCCCCGCTTTGCCTCAAATAATCACATACAAGCTTAAATTATTTTTACACTGATTGACCTAGGGCCCAGGCATATAATTTGCTAACTCCTTCATCTGAACTCAACTCATCAGCCATATGGTGCAGTACCTTTTCTCAGAGCAGCATTTCAGCTTCTTTCCTCTGTGTCTGTTGCCATCTCTTTGTCGTGTCTGTGGCGGTTCTCTCTGGTGGCTTTCTGGCATTTGTCTTTGTTTTTTCTGTACTGTAGTTATTTTAGTCTGGTAGCCCCATCCACACTTCTTGTCTGCCCTTTGGCCAATCAGATTTTATTAAACCCATAGGCAAGACAAATATTTACATTACCAACATAATCCCACTGCATGTAGTCATATGTTTCTCTGTCCCATTTGGCCATGTTGCAGCTCAAGCCCACACACATCTCTGCAATGTGTCCCATTTGAGAGACACAACTGGGAAGCTGGTTTTTTGGCTTCATTTCTGCATTTCAGACCCTTTTAAAGTTATCTCAGGCTTTATGTGTGTTTGCATGCTCCACGTTGGTGCACAATTTGTTCTGGGACAGAAATTTTAGACTACAGTTGTCTTTTGGCTTTTTTTGAGGGAAATTGGAAGAAAATTACTGCAAGTTCTGGGGATGATAGTGAACAATGAGACCTGGTAGGTATACCCTGCATTGCAACAAGAGGAATTCTCTTGAAGTTGGAAGTTCAAGGGTACACTGAGGCTACAGCTATGTAATGAGGCAGTGAGTTCAGGTAGACCCCCAGGCTGTTTAATGGCATAGCTGGCTAGGACATCCAGTGACTTTCACAGAAGAAAATCTGAAACCAGCACAGGGCTGACTCAGCATAACAGCAAATAGTACTCTGGCTAACCACAGGGGTTTTGAGCATTTCCCCCTTTTTATTAAATTTGAAATAGCATTACTCTACTTGATCAACTGGGTTTTGTCTGGATGTTTTTTCTGAATTAGTAGTAAATCTTTCAAAAATCCTTGAAACTCAGCACTATATCACATAATGTGATAGCAATAAATAAATAAAAATAAAATAAAATAAAAAATAAAAGTTGGTGAACTATCCATTTCTGAATGAATTCTCAAAAGTGTATTCCAAAGAATGTTTTATGTATTCTAGTGGGAATGGTAGGAAAAGAGCTTTTTAAAAAGGTTTTGAGTAATGTCAACATACATTCATTTACTTGCTTGTTTAAATATAATACTTCCATTTACAGAAAGAGATGAGTTTGTTTTAAGGGGATTCTAGGTTCTTGGTCCTTGATAATGCTGCCTTCTCCTTCAACTAAGAATTATTCTGCATCCAGTCTTACCGTAAATGCAGGGTTGAGAGTGTGAAGAACAGGTCTGGTGATACTTATGCATCTAAGGACACTAGAGACACATTTGAAGCCAGGATGTTTTGGCCTGGCCTAGCCCCAAGGTCCTGACCTGCCCATAGCTGCTTAGTTCCAAATAATAACACAAAAGTTTATATTAATTACAAACTCTTTGGCCTTTAGCTCAGGTTCATTACCAATTAGCTCTTGTAACCTAACTCAATCCATTTTTATGTATTGCTATGTGGCTCCGTGGCTTAATTTACGTTCCATTACATCTTGCTCTCTGAGTGGCTGCTTACAGTTTCTGACTCTGCCCTCCTTTGTCTTTATCTCTTCTTGGATTTACTGCCTGCCTCCAAGCTGCCTTGCCATAGGCCAAACAGTTTCTTTATTAACAAAGTACATTGACAATAAGCACATTGACAGTGTACAGAGAGACATCACACAGCACACATTAATAACTCACTACCTTCTGCTCATGTCCTGTGGGTGCTTATACTTGGAGTATGGATGAGTGTTCATCTTCAGAAAACAGTGGGGACTGGATGGGAACAATTAAACAAGCATTTCAGGAATTGCAAATGAATACATAAATGTTAAGACAGTTTATACAATAGCCAACATTTGTTGAAATATTTAAGACAAATTTCTAATAATGAGTATTTGGGATGCTTGACAACCTTTCTCTGCAATTACTCATGTTACTAAGCATGAACAATTCTTTATTTAAGAAGGCGGGGGACTACTTCAGGGATGCTTGTTTCCACTGTTGTATCTGCTTGTTACCTAAGTAGCTATTTAAACTGCTCAAGAAATTATCCATCACCCAAAAAGCAGATCAATTGCAACATTGTAGAGGTTTCTCTTGGTCACTTTTAGTGTTTGCACAACTGCATGCCTCTATCAGTCTGTGTGACTGAGAGTTAACTGTGCAGCTTGGCATGTGCATTGACTTTACCTCCTTACTGGCTAGAGCAGACACAAGTAGTGAAGTCATGATGGACGACAGTACCACAGTGTTTTTGACCAAAGCTATGCAGCTGTGTCCTTCTCCAATTCATTAAATCAAAATAAAATGTTAAAAATTATATAATTAGCCTGGTAAGCCTCTCTTGGTATGAAGAAAAATTTCTAGTTTTTTAAAAATAAAGAATTGTAACGTTCCTATTGATTCTCAACAAAACATTATTTTTTAAGAGAGATGTAAATTGTCTTTCTCATTTTCATCTTTAACAATAGAGCACTCAATTCTAGTGATGACTTGAATTATTCTCCTCTCATTCAGGAAGGAAGGTACACTGAAACTCCAAATTTCAGTTATTTTGTTTGTGGCATTATTTGAAGTAGAGTCTTTGTATATTTATTAAGTCAGGATGAGTCATACAAAAGGTACATTTGGACAAAGTGGAGAGGCCATGTAAGGAATAAAGCTTACTAGAATTTTGCCATGAATCAAAATTTCCATGGGCTTCCAGAACCCTGAAGAGGCCAGGAAGAATTCTTCTTTGGAGGCATTACAGAGAGAGTAGCCCAAACAACATCTTGATTTTGGATTTGGGTTTTTACAGAGTTGCAAAAATACATTTCCATGTGTGGGGGAGCAGCACACACACTTTGAGCCTTTACTCTCTCTTCCTTTCTCTTAGACAAACTGTAAATTGGCTCCTTAGAGTAGCTTCCCTAAAGCTTTTCTTGCTGAGGTCTTCAGAAACCCTAAGGAAGAGCTGAAGGTGCAGACTCCAGAACCTTAGTACTGGCTTGAGGTCTCTCTTAGCTTAGTGAACTCAGATAAATTATTTAAAATATCTATGCCTTAGTTTGTGTTCATTACTAACATGTTTCCATCTGTAATGGCTGATGTAAGTATTTGAACATAGTGAGGCTAAGAGACTCATTATAGTCCCTGGGTCATCAGCTCATTTCCATTATGCTGTTTATAACCACATGCTGTCCCTTCATGTTCTCTGTCCCCGGTGGCTGCGATCCTCTGTGATGGCCACTTTGTTCCCTATGTTGTGTTGCAGTGTGGTCCTCCTCCTTGTCCCTGGCTGTTCTTTTAGTAATAATCTCTACAAATGCTTTGTGGCTAGTGGATGGGGCCCAAGTATAGAATCTTAATAGCACTTAGCTTTATTAGTAAGTAATTTTGAACAAGTTAACTTCAATGAGCCTCAGGCTGCTTAAAAATATATTTGATAAAATGGGAGCAATCTGACTATGGGAGAAATAAATAAGATACATTAAGCAAAGGACCCACCTGAACATGATTTTGAGTCATGGTCTCTGGGTCATGGTCTGTGCTCAGGCAAAGACTACCATTATGCTGTACAGTTGGTGTCTTTCACAGGGACACAGGGAGTCAGCAACCTGAAGTACACTATGATGCAGAAGCCCAGCCTCTCACAACAGCTTTAGTGGTTGAGGGCAGTTCCAAAGTAGCTGAAAAAGGCCATGTTTGATGTTTTCATCTCCCCAGCCTCTCTTCAGAGGTGACCAGTCTCCATTGCTTTACCTATGTCATGCTTTAAGGTACGTTTCCTCTTAAGAATAGTGATTGACTAGACTCTGCCTTCAGAAGAGATAGCAGGGTACCTAGATGTAGGAATGATACCAGGCAACCGCGCTACACTTAGTTTCATAATGATTGGTTCTGGGATGAGGGTTTAGTTCACAGGGAGATACAATAAAAAGTTTCTGGCCCAGATTAGCCCCAAGATCTAGACCAGCAATCCCAAAGTTCCAAAGAAACACACAGAAGCTTGTTTTAATTTTATGCGATTGACCTATGGCTCAGACATATTGCTAGCTAGCTCTTTCATCTTAAACTAACCCATAATTCTTATCTTGTTTAGCCATGAGGTTTGGTACCTTTTCTCAGAGCAGCATGGTTGTCTTCTTTCTTCTGTGTCTGTTAACATCTCTGCTGGTATCTCTGCTGGTATTTTTCCTGGTGTCTCTGCTCTGTTCTTCCTATCCTTCCAAAGTTTTCTTAGTCTGGTAGCCCCACCCACACTTCTTGTCTGCCTTCTGGCCAATCAACTTTTTATTAATCCAGTAGGAGGGACAAGGTACCAGGACATAATCCCATCGTATTTTCCTTTTCTTTTCTTTTTAAAATAAGAACCCCAAATCTAATTTTCTCTGTATAGTTTTTTTTCACCATTATCTATAGCAAATTGTAACCAACAATGTAAACAAAGACAAACATCCATAATTTATTTATTTTTTTTGGAATGTGGGCTTAGTTCTCTAGGATACTTCCTGTTGAATAGGGGCACTGGAAATCCCATGGTGACTAAAGAAAAGTTTAGGATTATGAACAAGTTCTTAGTCGAGTAGTCTCTAAGGCTGGGTCATCTCATCCAGTCCCCTTGAAGTTGTTTTGGAAGTAGAGCTTAAAGGAACTGCAACAAAGGTGCTCCAAAATGATGGATCACCTGGGCAATTCTTTCTCATTGGAGACTTTTTTTGGGGGGTCTTTCTTGCTAAAACTTTATTTTCTTTAACTGGGAATAAATCCACAGCTTTCTATTTTCTGTGGAAATACAAAGAAAACCTCTTCTTCAAAGAAGCATATGTTTTTATTTCAATTTTAAAAACAAATCATTTGTAAAATAGGATTAATCTAGCAACATTTATAATCAAATGGCTTTTTAGCAGCTTTTACTAACTCATTTTCAATCAAAAAACTTAAAGATAAGACAATAACATACAGTATCCAGACACTCTTTGTAATTTCCACCTTTATGTGGCTATTTTTATTCTATTTCTTTTTAAGGACTTTCTCTATTTCTTTTCCTTTTCTCTCTCAAGCCTACCTATATATATTTTAATACACTCTAAACCATTTAGAATTTTTAATCTCTTTTTAATATATGTTATATTTCTTATCCTTTTCTATTTCTGATCATACCTTTGTTTGGCTAGGGTGGCTGACTCCACCAGCTCCCTGTATTTCTGTTTCTGACCACATCTTTAATATGCTAAGATATGGCTAAAGATAAAAGGCTTTACTAGGGTGGCTGGCTGACTTCACCCAGCTCCTAATCTAGCTTTATAGAATTTAGCTTTTTAGCAGAAGTACTGGTAGGAGCCACAATTACCATGCTGGGGAATTTTAGGGGGCATCTAACCACCAAGTAACACACCACTATCTTCTGCTCATGAACTCCATTTAAGTATTTTTCAGCAGCTCCTCTTAAAAAGCCTCACAAGTTTTTTGCTGCTAACACTGAGTCAGGAAGCCTCTCTTAAAAAAAGCTGAGCTGAAAATCTTTTCCTATTTTGTAGGCTGGCGTTTTGTCCTATTGACAGTATCCTTGGCTTTGCAGAAGCTTCCCAGCTTCAGGAGATCCCACTTATTGATTGTTGGTCTTATTGCCTGTGCCACTGGTGCTATATTTAGGAAGTGGTGGCCTGTGCCAATTTGTAGAAGTGTGTTTCCCACTTTCTTTTCTAACAAGTTCACAGTGGTTGGGGTTAAGTTGAGGTCTTTGATCCACTTGGATTTGAGTTTTGTGAAGGGTGACAGGCTCGGATCTATTTGCATTTTTCTACACGTGACAGAGGACTGATCTCTAAGATATATAAAGAGCTCAAGAATTTAGATCACAAAACCTTGAATAACCCTATCAAAAAATGGGGTTCAGATCTAAAAAGGGAATTCTCAGCAGAGGAACTACGAATGGCTGAAAGGCACTTGAAAAAGTGCTCTTCATCTTTAGCCATCAGAGAAATGCAAATCAAAACAACTTTGAGATACCACCTAACACCTGTTAGATTGGCTAAGATAAAAGGTACAGATGGCAGCCTATGCTGGAGAGGATGCGGAGCAAGGGGAACACTCCTCCATTGTTGGTGGGATTGTAAGCTTGTTCAGCCACTTTGGAATGCAGTATGGAGGTTTCTCAGAAAATTGAGAATCAATCTCCCCAAGGACCCAGCAATACCACTTCTGGGTGTATACCCTAAAGAGGCACATTCACACTCCAAAGGTATTAGCTCA